>CATIWJ010084160.1:0-16820 GCA_949640765.1 Croton laevigatus | reverse complement strand
TCGCACAATATAATTACTACCACTGATTATGTAAGTTATTTAAATAAACATTAAAATTAGTTTAATTATCTTTGAATTAAACACAAAATGTCATTTTTTTGATATTGTAATTTTGTTCTTCTCATTGTTTTATTTTATTTGACATAAGTTGATTTGAATGATAGTATAAGAAACTGGGTGCTTAGGGTACGTATCTTGCATATTTGGAGAGTTACACAACGCACCAATCCAAACAATTTGATTGCTATAGAAATGATTTTGCAAGGTGAAAACTAACTTAATTCTGCTAATCATTCAAGTTCCATTGGATTACGAGGAACTATTGGTTATGCTCCTCCAGGTAGCTTTTCTCCCTTTCTTTTTGTTACCCAAATTTTTGCTTCCTATTATTGAGCTAGTACTCTTTGACATTGTCATAGAATAACTAACTTAAAAATGGCAGAATATGGACTCGGAAGTGAAGTTTCAACGCAAGGTGATGTATATAGTTATGGCATTTTGGTGTTGGAGATATTTACCAGGAAACGGCCTACAGACATGATGTTTAAAGAAAGTTGGAATCTACACAAATTTGTGGAGGCAGCTTTGCCAAGTGGAGTAAGTACAATTGTAGATCCAACCCTCTTTCAAGAAAGGGGTCAAATAGATGAAAAGATTATGATGGAATGTATGGTTTCTATACTTGAAAGTGGATTGTCTTGTTCTGTTGAATTGCCAACAGATCGAATGAACATTAGTGATGCTATCATAAAGCTCCGACAGATCAAAGATAAGTTCAAAGATGCCCAACAAGGAAATGCAGGTTCTAGCAATACTAGACGTTGATAAAGTCTCCATGGTAAACCCTTTTTTTTTTTTCTCGAAAATTCTATGGTGATTCTTTATTATTTCGTTTTTTCTTTTGAATAATCATAGCGACTCATTCTTATTGAGAACTCATTTCTTCATTGGCAGTATTATTTTTAGTTATACTGGATAAATCATAATGAAATTTAATAATATTATGTGCAGTTCTGAATTATGATGGTCACAGTTCCAAAAAATATTGAACCTTGAATCAGCTCTAGGGGCATAGTTCGAATCCGATTCATTTTTCTTGGGGGGTCAGTTCTGATTCAAAACAAATCCGAATCAACTATTCAAACCGGTCTTTTTTCTTTTTCATTTAATACATTTTTTATTTTTTAGTAACTTTCTAGATTTATTATTGTTTGACTTAGATTTTAAAATTCCTATTCCTTCTCAAGAGATATCTCATTCATTGCATCTTTTCTTGTTGTTTGTTTATTGAGTTATTTTATGTATCAGGAAAGAATTCAATATGTTATCTACTAAATTTTTTATCCATTGAGCGATCTAAGTTGATTTTGATATTATTTTGATATCTCATTCATTGCATCTTTTCTTGTTGTTTGTTTATTGAGTTGTTTTATGTACCAGGAAAGAATTCAATATGTTATCTACTAATTTTTTTATCCATTGAGCGATCTAAGTTGATATTGACATTATTTTGAATGAGTTTATTTAGTGCAATTAAGCTTTCCTAACATTGTAAACTTTTATATTAATGTTCTTAAATAATTTTTACTTGTTTACATTATTTTCTTAGGATATGCTGAATTCATTGAAAACGAAGTATTTGGAGCATATTTTACAAGTTCTGGAGCTCTCAAGCTTAGGATTGAGGAAGACTTGTTTATTTATATCAGTGCATAGTCAAATAAGCGTGAATCCATTATATATGGACTATATTATTTATTTTTCTCGTATATTTTCTATAATTAAATTCTTTATTTATTGAAAAAATTTCATAATAAAATTATTTATGATCGTAAAATCATAATATTCTATTTCAAATGGTTAGAGTAGTGAACTTTCCTAGTCTAAAGTCAGTGGTTCGAATTCTAATAACTTAGCTAAAAACTATTATTTGCCATTAAAAAATAATATTCTAATTATCAATATTTATGTATTTTTTATAATTTATTGAGACACACAATTCCGGTTGTATTTATTGATGCTTCAACAAACTAAGTATTTGATTGATAAAATTGCATATATTTTGTCAATAAAAATTAAATCCATAATTGTTCAAATCGTGTGAGAACTTTTGCACCATGTTATGAAAACTCATAATTTAGTTTTAAACGAATCTTTGGTAAAGTATGAAAACTCGTATTGTTTAATTATTTTATCAAATATTTTTGTACAAAGAATTAATTTTATTTATAAAAATTTACAGGTTGATTTTATTCCTCACTTATTACACCAGCAAACAAGCTTATCCAAACTAAAATTTAACTTTATCGAGCCAAACTAAAAAATGAACTAGTCTCGAGTCCGGCTTGGCTCAATAAGTTAATATGTTTCGTGCCCCGAGCTGGAATTCAAGCTAGATAAGTCAAAACAACATCATTTTAAAATTATATATTGATATTTGTACATTAATAGGTTAGCGATGAACGAATCATCAAAGTGGAAAGGGCTTCATTAGATTAATGTCTTATAATTTACCTAATATGTATTTTAAATATATATATATATATATATATATATATATATATATATATATATATATATATTTTTTTTTTTTTTTTTTTTGTATTTTTGAAGTCATGCATAGGTGACTTCCAAGATTAAGTGGTTGGAAAAAGAAACAGATTTCAAAGTTTGTACAAATATTTGGACTCTGAAATTTCCACATTATTTCCAAGAGTTGCTTAATTGAAGATGTAATTTCTTTCAAGTCCTTTAAGTTTCATCTAGTCTGTTTTAAGGTCCTTATATTTTGAAAAATTAATTATTAGATACTCATATTTTCCAATATTTAGATTCATAGGTCATTTCGTCAATTTTTACATATTTTTCGTCCATTTTTTTCTGTGGGAAAATGACTGAATTTGCCATTTTGTGTCTAAAAAACTTTTAATTTTTTTTAATAAAAAAAACTTTAAAATATTCTAATAACAAAATAACCATCTTTTCACAAATTTCCAATACGGACTTGAACCATTTTCTTAACCAAACTTTATATTTTGAATATCCAACTAAACAAAAAAACTTTGAATATTGTAATAAAATACTCGCCGATCACTTTATGTAATCCATTATCTTTGTATTGTTAGTATGCTCGAGTCTTGAGCACGTAGTTTTCTAGTAAAGCCATCAAGACTACGAGTAAGTCTTCAGTTTGTCACTACAATAAATAAAGATATAGTTTTCTAGTAAAGCCATCAACACTACGATTAAGTCGTTGGTTTGTCACTAAAATAAATAAAGATTCTGATAAGCCCAAGAGGTGGCCTAGTGGTAAAGGCACCTCTTTCCTGGGATCTGAGGTCCCGGATTCGAGGCTTGTTGATTCCCCTTCCCCAAATCCCCCAAGTAGAATAGAGTATCTATGTAAAAAAATAAAGATTCTGATCTCAAGTCAAAGAATGCTTCTTGCCAACTAGGGAGCTCCACTTATAAAATGGAACAATAATTTCGCTCTATATATATATAATATGGCCTAAAATGATATCAACACCCTAAATCATTTATCCCTTACAAAAATAATTCCAGTTTTAGTGCTTAAATTTTGGTCTATATATATTTGTTGTTGGAGATGTTTACAAGAAAGAAACCAACTAATGATATGTTTAAAGATGGTTGGAACATTCACAAATTTGTTGAATCAACTTTACCAAATGGAGGAAGTGCAATTATTGATCCAATTCTCCTTCAAGAAATAGACCAAGTAGATATGAGCATACCGGAAGATATTATGACGGAATGTTTGATGTCCATATTTGGAATTGGAATTTATTGTTCTGCTGAATTGCCATCAGACCGTATGGATATCAGTGATGCTGCGAAAAACTTCAGTTGATCAGAGATAAGTCCAAAAGAGGAAATGCACACTGAAGCAAATATTTGACACAAGCCTTAATAGTTAGTCTTATTTTTTCTTCATGTATAGGTAGAAATTAGTTTAATAGAATGCAAGTTCCACTAAATACATTTGATTTTTAATGTTTATATTAAATGGCTTAATATACAAATTAACACTTAACGTTTGGATATTTTTCCGAATGGATTTGTAACGTTTGTCTGTGCACAAATAAACACCTTGAGTTTAAATTTTTGCACAAATCAACACTTTGTTTGCAGGAGCACTGTTTATGGTCAAACTGTAATTTTTAGACAAACATCAATCGTGTAATTTACCGTACCCAAAATCTTATTTTTTTTTATTCAAGCACCGATGGATTGTTTATTTCTTCCGTACATGTAACTTTTGTTTCAACGGGTTCTATGTGTGTCCTTTATTTTACCTTTTTTGTTATTATTATTATTATTATTATTATTATTATATCTTCTAGCTAAATTTTTCTCTTGTCCTTTAAATTAATATTAGGTCTTAATTTTACTCCTCATTTTTATTTTAATTTTATTTTAATTATACATAATTCTTAGTTTGTACTTACACATTAATTTGCTAGTCTACTTTCTGTTCTCATAATAATTATCATCTTAAGCTTCAATATTTATTGAACTTCATTTTACTATTGAATTCAAAACGAATCACAATTATAATCTTAACGTAATCATTTTTTCAATTTATCCTCTTTTATTAATTACTTATATCGTCATTAATAAAATACTCATTTCCATTTTTGACTTGGAACCCAATTTATCGTAAACTTCCTTTTATCGTTTTATTCGACCACCTTGTCGTTTAAATAACAATTTAGTACTTTAGTTTACATATTTGATTGTTCTATTTGTCCTCGTACATCTTCTGTCTACTTCGGATAAATTCTTATTCATTTATTTTTACCAACTAATATTACCCTTTACTATTTAATCTTTATAACATTTATCAAATATCAAATATTATTATTGATTACCCTGCTTTCGATTCTATTTAAAATTAGTCTAACTAATATTAACTCTTTTTTTTTCCGTTTATACCACGTTTATAATCTTTTTACAATATGTCTATTTCTTAATTCCGTTTATCGACAATTTATTCATAAATATTAATTGGACACACTTCCTCACATTTTACATCTCTATCCAGCTTTTATTAAACAAATACTAATTTGCTTATTCCTTTATTATTTATTTTTCTCTTCTTTACCATTCTAATGTTTCTGTTTATTATTTAACTTTTATATATAATATTCATCGTGTAATATTGTTCAGCCTATTTTATAGAATTTTCATATTTTTCTTTTCATATTTCTATTCTATTTAGAGGTATCCTGACCAATATTAATTTTGTTCTATTTATACTATGTTTACAATTCATTTATTTTCTGTTCCCTTTCCTTTTAGATCATGTTTGCTTGTTATTTACGATATTGTTACCATACTTATGATTTGTTTATTTTTCTTTTACGACAAATTTCTTCCTATGAAATTTCCTATTTAATAAGCCATTATTCATTTCCATAATCCAATTACTCTATATTTCTTATTTGACGAATTTAGGATGCGACACCCTTAGAACCCCCAGCCGTAGAAACATCAGTGAGCGGCAGCCGCTGGGTGACCAACCCCGGTGACGGGGAGGATTATAACAAACTCATAAGGGACAAGGGAAGAAACATAGAAGTAGACGCGTTAGGAGAAAGAGGCAGTCACAAGTTTGAGTAAGGTCGCCTTGGCGAGAGAGGTGGTTCAAGGGCTGAAAGAGAAAGAAAGAGGTCTCCTTGAGGTTGCGAGGAAAGGATACCCGACGGAGTAGGTCAGTACGATGATTGGAAGGATAATAAATACAAGAGAAATGAAAAGAGTTATTATTACACCTATCATAAATCAAGAAAACACAACACGGGCAAATGTTGAGCCTAAAAGGCAGAGGAGGAAAAGATGACCCAAAATGACTGGGGCAAGGTTAGTGCAATATCACATTGAACGTTAATTCTTCAAATGTGCTCATCGTAAATGAAAAGCAATCTGGGGAGCCCAAGTTAGGAGGGTATGCGCAATTTGGTCAGGAAGACATCCTTTATTGCCATTACCATAGGATAAAGGGACACAACATGAAAGATTACAGGGCTTGGAAAAGGGATATGAAAATGATAGTCCAAAAGAAACCTTAATAGCAAGCATCTGGACTGAGGAGTGCGGACAAAGGCTACGCTAGACCTACCTTAGGGACATTTAGTTTGAAACTTGTATTATAGAATTAATAAAGTTGAAATATTTTCTCCTACATTTGTACTAAACTAATGATGCTTACTTCTCTCAATAGATATTCAATATCTCGTATGATGGACCTTGATCCTCATCTGCTAAGCTTGGTGGTTCACCTCATATAAGCGACCTCAATCCTTATGTGCCTGGGCAAGTATTCTTTGGATGACAGACTTTGATCCTCATCTGCATGGGCCAGGTGGTGGATTCGCCTCATACGAGTGACCTTTTTCTTGTGTGTCTAGTATGATTAATTTAACGCCTCGCATATGTTAGAGTCTACTCCTCATGTGCTTAGGCCAAAGAATATTGCTATGGATGCTGGAGCATGTTCCTTATTTGCTCGGGCCAAAAAAAACACTTCGCATATTGGAGCCTGCTCCTCATCTGCTTGGGCCAAAGACAATGCCTCATATGCTAGAGCCCACTCCTTATGTGTTTGGGCCAAAAATATTGCCTAGGATGTTGGAGACTACTCCACATCTGTTTGGGTCAATGACAATGCCTCGCATGCTGGAGCATACTCCTCATGTGCTTAGGCTAAAGAATATTGCCTCGGAGGCTAGAACCTACTCCTCATCTGCTTGGGTCTCACATACTAGAGCTTGCTCCTCATGTGCTTGGACCAAAGAATATTACCTCAGATGCTGGAGCCTACTCATCATTTGCTTGGGCTGAAGACAATGCCTCGCAAGCTAGAGCTTGTTCTTTTATATGCTTAGGCTAAAGAATATTGCCTCGGATGCTAGAGTATGCTTCTTATCTACTTAGGTTGAAGACAACACTTTGCATGCAAGAGCCTGCTCATTATGTACTTGGGCCAGTTGGCGATTTGCCCCACATAAGTGACTTTGTTCCTTATGTGTTTGGGCGCGATTAATTCAACAACATTTACAAGCTGGAGTTAATCCTACCCCCTGCAAAAGGCCTACTTATCAAAGGTCAGTGTCACTATTTAACGGTACGTGTGGCTAATTAGTCTAATTATAAGCCTGATTCAGTATACTCATAATTTGCTCCTCATTTCTGCCTATAAAAAAGTTTAAGTTGATCAAAATTTGCTTAGTATGGAGCCATAAAGGCTATGTTTGAACATATGTGACTTAGTGGTCGCCGCACATGACTTATTCACTTATGTTACAATTCGAGGTTTGTAAAAACTGAATCACCTGATTAACCCGATCGAACTGAACCAACCCGACGTGATCGGTTCGATTTGTTCAGATTTCTCGATTCAGCTTTTGGATGAAATTCGGGTTTCGGGTTGTTTAGTTTAACCCGACGAATCATAGACCCAATAGAACAACCCGAAGTTATTCCTTAAATTGTGCCGTTTTTGTCTTCTTCAAAGAAAACCTAAAAACCTTCTTTTTCTTCATCTTTGCCATTGAATTTTCAGTCGCCGCTCCTTCCTCTCTCCTCTCCCCTTCTCCTCACCTCCGCCATGCCACTGCCAGGTCCTGTCACAGCTCCTTCAGCCTTCACATTCCTCGTCCGGCCTTCCATGTAACATTTTAGGATGTTAGAATGAAGTTGGACATAATGTCATATCATGCATTGCATTGCATTACATCTATTATGCATTTGTGAATGAATAATGTGTTGTGTTGATTTTGTTGTGCTACGATTCTATGATTTAAATGATTATGTCGGACTAATTGTTGGGTATATTGAAATAGTTTTGGTTCTGGTAATTGAATTGATGATATGAGATCACTTCATTAATGTTTTGACGATATTGAATATGAGTTTGGATTATAAATTAGAGTATGAAATGGTAATATTGACTGGCTTCAAGTATATTGATATTGGCATTGATTGGGCGCTAAGCGCTGTTACTATTTACTCCTTATATATTTGGACTTGATTTTCTGTTGAACATTTGAATTTGAGAATTTAAATCTGGCACATAATGTACCTAAAAAGAGCAAAACTGGGACAGTTGTTAGAGCTAGGTATAGTGCGGTTATGGCCTGATCAACCATAACAACACGTGCTAAGTAATCTACGCTTTCCAGATTTGTGTGTAATTATAATAATAGAATTTGTTTGACTAATAAAATATACTATAATGAGATATTTTTTTGGACTTACTTGAATTCCATATCATAATTAATTTTATTGTACTAAATATGAAACAGTCTTTTTTTCTCATTTATTTTGATTAAACTTTTGGAAATTCGGGAAATTTGGTAGAAAGTTGCGAAGTCAACTGACACAAAACTTCGAAACTTTATTGCGTAGAAATTTAAAATTTTATAAGAATTTCCACATCCTACCTAATCAAAGATGACCCGAGAGTGCGTGTGTCCTGTTAGTTACTATCTCCAATTTTTTTTTTTTTTTATACCCTAAAAATATAAATATCAATATAATATTATTTTTCACTAATACTAATACAAAATAATAATAAACAATTATCAACCATTTACAACACTTACTTTTTCACTAATACCAATACAGAAATAATAATAAACAATTAAACCTACTTACCCAAAAAGAAAACGTAAACAATTGAAAAAATTTGCCAAAAACAGAAACGTAAACAATTGAAAAAACTAGAGGTAGTATTTTTTATTGTGTAAATTCAAGTATTTCAACGAATATATTAAACTTGATTTCTCATTCAAAATTTTCCTTATATTCCTTTGTTTTGCTGTTTTTTTAAGTTATTATTTGTATTTGTGTTTCTTTCTCCTTAAATTTCAACAAATAGTTTGAAAATTCAAAAGAAACAAAATGGAAACCATAATGGCACGCTGGAAACAATCTTTAATGATGGCTCTAATGAGATTCTGAAGTCGTCAGAAAATCAATGTTGCCAGAATTTTTTGCCAATGACGTCACCGAAAAACTAGAGATGCCGGAAACCAATCTTATGTCTGTTAGGTACTGTTCATATACTTATCGCAAAAAATGGCTATTTAGGGTCTCTTTTTACATTAATTACATGTTTGAAGCACTTTTAGCTATATTTTTTGTTTCATATTTTGTTCTTATATGTATCCCATATAAATAGAGGTCTTCCACTCATTAATAACGGTCCACTATTTTTCTTCCTATAACTCTCTCTCTTTCACACAAATATTTTCTAATTTAAAGTGATAAAAATGGTGAAAAAGGTGATTTTATTTTTTATTCTACACAAAATGAATTTTTTTTTTGACTAATATTAATATTATCACAGTTTAACATATTTTAGGGACCAAGAAGTGTCATGTAGAAAATTTAAAGAGTAAAAGTAATAATAGCATTCTTATTCTATAAAGACAAAAAAGTAAACGAGGGGAAGTTGCTAAGTTGCTAACTTCATAAATTTTTTAAGCGTACTTTTTAAACAAAAAGCAATTTCGAAATTACTAAGTTACTTCTGTTATCGAACTGCAGAAATTGACTACTACTATAAGCACAAATGGACTTAGATAATACTCCCTACGGTACATATTATTAGTATATCATTTAATATTATTTCATATTTTCGAACTGATATCAAATATGGTTTACTTTGAATTCCATATCATAATTAATTTTATTGTACTAAATATGAAATAGTCTTTTTTTTTTCATTTATTTTGATTAAACAATTGAAAATTCGGGAAATTTGGTAGAAAGTTGCGGAGTCAACTAACATAAAACTTCGAAACTTTATTGCGTAGAAATTTAAAATTTTATAAGAATTTCCATTCCTACCTAATCAAAGATGACCCCAAAAGGGCCAATTAGAGTGTGTCATATTGGATATTCTACATTTCATAGAGAGTGTATGTGAAAGTCCCAAATTCGATTGCTAAATCACATCACTAACACCAATTTAGTATATGTTTAACGAAAAACACCATTCTTATGTTAGGTCCCTTTAATAAGATTATGAGATTAAATCATGCAGCGGAATAATAAATTACGACACCCAAGATTTATGTGGTTCACCCTTAACCGTTTAGGGCTACGTCCACGGGACAAATTCTGAAAAATTCTTCAACTATCAAAGTAGTAGGTATACAAAGATATTGATACAAAAATAGTGGCACTCAAAGTGTTTCCCAAAAACACCGAACAATATTTTTTACATCCTAGTTTTAGGAACCCTTTCCTAAAACTTTCTCAATCTCTCTCACACAACTCTCTTTGTCGTATTTTTTCTTTATGTTTGTCTGTCAATGAAGCTGGAGAAATGTCTTCTATTTATAGGGCAATAAATGAGTGTGAACAACCTCTACTATTTGTCGATAATGATGGTTTAGGTGGAGTAGGTTAGATTTGGTAACTTCTTTTGACAAACTTGGCAAGTAGTTGGAGTTGGTAACTCCTTAATCAATTAGCTCAAGAATTTCAACTCTACTTTTGACAAAAATGGATGGATATTCAACACCTTACTGTGTATACCATGATCCTTTTTAACTTCAATTATATTTAAAAGAAAAATCCAAAAAGAATAATTAACCCTCAACATAGCCATGATATTTTTTTATTGAATTCCATTTTTAAAATTGATGACGAAAATTTCTTTGATAAACTCCAGAATTTCTTCCTTTTTTAGAGGAAATAAACTCTAAAGTTATGATACATTCGTTCCTCCAATCCATATAAATTACTACTGATAGGCTTTCGGACCACACATGTAACCACTGATCCAAGTTTAGTCTATGGTGAAGGCTATTACTTTTAAAAATTTTAATTTTAATATAGAGTGAATGTGAATGACAAAATGCTTTAATCAAAGTTGAGAATTTTCAACACTAGCTATAGTCTTAAAAACTCAACGGAAGAAGTTTCTACTCGTTGAAATATACTAAACAATAATTTCTAACAATAATAAATAATCATAAATATCATGTGGGATTTAATCAATCTGAAAAGAAATTACAAAGAAAATAATATAGTAGTTACAATCCTTATTGAAAGAATCCTCTTATTCTTCTTTTTGCATTGAACACGAAGCCAGGGTCACGATGACTTCATCTCGAATCAATGGAGAACGTTTTGAAGATAACTTAAGTGTTGTATAGGCTTGATCATGAATTATTGTTGATAAGTGTTGAAGAAATCCAAAGGTCAAAGACTTGATATTGAATCATGAACTTTGATGAAGACGATTCAAGAGTCATTGACTTGATCTTGATCTTGAACTTTGATGAAGATGATTCAAGAGTCGTTGACTTGATCTTGAATAACAAACTTTGACAAAGATGATTCAAGGTTCGTTGACTTGATCTTGAATCACAAACTTTGAAGAGCTTTCGATGTTTGGATTTGGTGAAGGCCTTCGAGAGTTTGATTTGATAGAGCTTTTGAGCTTTTTTTGCCTTTTGTATCACGGGCATGAAACGAGGATCGCACAAACATAATCTTGAATCTTTGTAGAGAACTCTTAATGACGATTATTGGACAAGGCTTTGAACTTTGGAAAAAGCTTGCGTCTTCAAATTATCAAAGTTTTAGAGTTTGATTTGTATCTTGAACAAGATATGAGGGTCACAGAGACTTGATCTCGAATTAGTGATGAAAAGCCTTTGATGGTAATCAAAGTATCGGAGACTTGCTCTTGATGAACTTTGTTGACAATTGTTGAATGAACCTTTGAATTTTGATGAAAGGTTGTGTCTTCAATTCGTCAGAGCTTTGAGGTTTTGATTTTCTTCAAGAGCTTTGGAGCTTGGATTTTCTGGCCCCTTAAACTGAAGAGAGGTAGCCTATTTATAGGAGCTTGGATATACTTGCCTACCAAGTGAAACGATTTGATTTGTCCACTTGGCAAAATATGAAAACACAACACGATTATAGAAGCCATGAAAATGTCCAAATTGAAGAGAGGCAGCCTAAAACACAGCATGATTATAGAAGCCATGAAAATGTCCAAAGCATATGTTGACCTTTTATACTTTGATGCTATTAACCAAGACATAAAATGACTTGGACCATTGGGTGGGGGACACCTGTAAACCTCCCTTCTTGCATATGTCTGAACCTATTGCTGGTCAGGAGGAGAGTCATCTGTCGATCAGCAAAGAGGTCACCTAAAGTGACCTCTCCACGCTACCAAGACTGGAACATCTCCTGAACCTTTCTCCTAGAGAGTTCGAGCCCAACCTGCACCTGACACAGCAGCAGACAGTTACTTGCTATACACGTGGCGTTTTTAGAAGTTACCCACACAGTCACACTCCATACCGTTACCTATACCTCTTCACAGTGAACATATTGTGTCCCGACTATTCCTTCCACTGTAAGGGTACTGTACACCAAGCCACTATAAATACCCTTCTTGCCATAAATGAACCAAGAACACTTTTTAGTCTATAATTGGTGCGGTGAGCGTAGATGAGAGGAAAACCTTAAATTCTTCATTATGGCAATTCGCTAACATTAACCATAAATGGAATGAATGAAACCCATGACATCCAAGACACTCGAGAGAGCCAACCTACATACCGTTGGAGGGAGAGGATGTGCTTCCTACGATCATCGCTTAGAGGATAATTTTTCATCTCTGGGCAATGTCACAGCTCAAACTTCTTCTCCACCTATATTTTTTTAGCCGTTTCCGCTTCGGCCCCTCCCCCAATCCACTAAGAACAGTTATTCAGCCTATTTGTCCAATTTTTATAACAAAGCACCAGCTTCGTGACACCATCGACATCATCAGCTCTGAGACTGAGATCGCCCCTTCCACAAGTTAGAAACCCAGTCGAGCAGCCCCTTAATAGAGACAACCTGACTACAGAATCAAATGTAGCCGCCCAACGTGCACGAGAGGGTGACTTTCCAAATGAGGGAGGTCGTGAGGAGATGCATCACTCTCTTAGTAGACACCCCGCTATTGCAAGACCAAGAGAGCCATCTCTTTTTTATTGTAACGATATTACCGAGATGGGAGCAAGAGCCCCTAGTGCTGATAGATGAAAAGAAGAAGAGCATGACCATTACCGTGAGTCTTTGAGGTTAGAAAGAATTAAAGGCTAAGGTAGAGCAATAGGTTAAAGGTATACAAAGTGAAGACGAGTTGGAGTAGATTTTTTTTACCGTATCTTCTTTCGTGTGCTCAACATCGAAGCTATTCCCATTCCCACTTGGCAGAAGGCGCCAAACTTTAAGACGACTTATTTAGGTAAAGGGGATCACTAAAGCCATATTTGGCTTTATCATAATTTCATGGTAGCAAATGGGGCGACAGATGCTCCCATATGCAATCATTTTCTAGAAACATTAACGAATGATGCCAGCAAATAGTTTCACCACCTACCTGTTCGAAGTATCTCGAGTTTTCCTAATTTGGGGAAAAAAATTCACACTTTTATTCGAGAAGAACATACCAAGAAAAAAGGTGTGGGATTTAAAGATCATCACTAAAAATAACGGGGAATACCTGGAGAAATTTGTGGATAGATTCAGGGCTGTAGCTATCCAGATACAAAATATGAATGTAGGTCTTGTGAAAGATTTTGCAATGTAACTATTACTTTTAGGAACTAGCTGATTCCTTATCTTTGGTCGAGCCAAAATTCATTCAGGATTTGTTAGCAAGAGCTAATAAGTATGTTAGAGTTGATACTCAAAGAAGAATATCTAATGCTTCCGCTTAGAGGTCGGATCATCGAGACGTTTACCATACAGGTGTGGCGTATGATTGCCAACCAATAAGTTATGGTCACCTCGAAATTGCAACAGAGGAGGTCGCGAAAGAGAAGGTTACCGAGGAAGCAGAAGAAGTTTTTATGGTAATGATCGAGGAAGTTGTGATGGTGATAGATGTAGAACCTAGTCTTACACTCCTATATCATTTACGATTTTTATAGCAAACAAGGGCCACTCTAAGGGACTTACTCTCTATGAGTATAGACAACGTACTCATAATAGTGATCTTTATTATGACTATCACAAATTACATGGCCATAGCAGTGTGAAATACAAGACTTTAAAAGCAGAAATATATAGCATGCTACAAACAGGTGAATTGAAAAACCTTGTAGATGCTTTCAAATAGCAGAAAAGTGGAACCAGTAGAGGTTCTACTGATAGACCAGTAGTGGCAGAGGCGAAAAGGCCGAACAAAAAGAGGCTAAGGATCTAGAATAAAAAAAAGCCACAAGGCATGATCCATATGATCTTATCGACAGAGCTTGAAGGGACGGACACTCAGGCGGGAAAGCGATTTGTTAAGGAGGTGTTTTTTACTAGAAAAGTCAATTTATTGGATCTTCTCATCTCTTTCTTAAAGGAAAACGGATGCTATGAAAGAGGTATTACTTACCAACACAGTGATGCTTTGGTTATAGAAGCAGTTATAGCTAATTCTGCAATAAAGAGGATTTTAGTAGATGATGGTAGTGCAATTAACATTTTAATGCTTTAATCCTTCTCTCAACTGAAGATCAATATGAATAGACTCGAACAAGTCAGAGCTCCCATTGTAAGAATCTCAGGAAAGCCCATAAAGATTGAAGGCATTATTGAGCTCTCAGTTGAGCTGGGCAAGCAGGAGCATGTTGCGTGTACTAAAGCCTTTTTCCTTATCATCGACACCCCTCTAGCTTACAATGCCATCATGGGACATCCTCTTTTGAGTAAGGTAGGTACGATGACTTCCATCAGCTATCTCACCTTAAAGTGTTTATCTCCTACTAGTGTTGGGGTGGTCAATGGATGCTAAAAGATGGCTAGGAGTCATACTACATTGTGATTAAAACAGCCCAAATTGTTAATATAATAGAGCTCGTAGGGCCCATAATGCCTCCTTAAAAGAAATGGAGATGCTAATGATACCTACCCCTCGTGACGACTTTTTAACCATCGACGAGAAGCAAACTTTGGTTGTGAATCCAGTTCAGGAGGAATCCCATAATAGTGTTAAAACAAAGACTGAAATAAAGCAACTTGCGATTTGAAGCAATCAATAGATGATGCAACAAAACCTAAAAAGTTAGACCTAAAGGATGGGCACCCTTCCTATGAGCAAGCAGTTGTAGTAGAAGACTTGAAGAAGGTGACCCTCTAGAAAGGGAAAGTTGTTAAAATAGGCTATGATGTTAGTAAAATATATTCTAAAAAAAAAAGAGGTGGATAGTTTTGCATGGAAACCAAAAGATATTGTAGGGGTAGATCCCTCAATTATTTTCCACAAGCTAAGTACCCACCCTTGGTATAAAGAAAAAGAAAGCATTCTAAGGAAAAAGATATTGCCATTGAAACGGAAGTATCCAAACTGGAAAAAGTGGGATTCACAATAGAAGTAAACTATCCAGAGTGGCTAGTTAACATTGTGATGGTCAAAAAGCCGAATGGGGAGTGGCAAATGTATGTTGACTTTACTGACCATAATAAGGCTTGCCGAAAGGATATGTATCATCTACTTAGTATAGATAACTTGGTCAATTCTGCAGCGGGATATGTAATTTACTCTTTCATGGATACAGCAAATGGCTACCACTAAATCATGATGAACCCCGCAGATGCCAAGAAAACTAGTTTTGTTAGTGAAAGAACTACATACTACCACAAGGTCATGCTTTTCGGATTGAAAAATACAGGAGCTACTTATCAACGATTAGTCAATAAGATGTTCAATAAGCAAATAGGTAAAAACATGGATGTCTATATGGATGACATAATCGTAAAGAGCAAGTCTATAGAGGTACACGTATGTGACCTCAAAAAAGTATTCGGAATACTTAACCAATATAAACTTAAGCTTAATCCTAAGAAGTGCGCCTTTAGAGCGCAAGAAGGGAGGTTTTTAGGTTTTGTGGTCTCACAAAAAGGGATTGAGGTAAACTCAAAAAAGATCAAGTTGGTCATGGATATGCAGCTGCCTCAAACTTTGCACGAGGTACAAATTCTTAATGGCGACTGTTGGCGTTGCGATGATTTATGTCATGTGTTGCTCGGTGATGCCTCCCCTTCTTGAAGCTTCTGAAGAAGAAAAAAGATTTTACATAGGATGACAAATGTTAAAAAGCTTTCGAAGGAATGAAAACCTTTTTATCTACGCCTCTTTTGTTGAGCAAACCAGTGCCAGGAGAAGTTTTATACCTTTACTAAGTGGCTACGGATGAGACCATGTGTAACACCCCAACTCACCTTACGAATAAGACGAGCTAGAGTGTCACATAACAGCTATTCTCTGTTAATCATACTTAAACTATATTTAATAACACATCATAAATTTACAGACTAGCAAAAATTATCCTTACACTAATCTCCTGACATGATTTTACATAATAACTATCTAATACAACACACCAAAATTTGCTCCATAAAGATTGATCTCTGGAACTGACCTGCAACTGCTGCTCCAGCGAATCATCTAAATGCGGACCTGCGAGTTAAAGAAATAACTCGCTGATCAACTCCATGCTCAGTGGGTACAATATATATATAATCTGTTTTCTAAAAGCATTTCACATATCAAACAAAAAATCCATTTTGTATCATTTTTCAAATATTACTTGCATTCAAAAATTTGATAAAAAGTACAACACAAGATTATTTCTATTCTCGAATCACTTGCATTTCATGAAATCATTTTATATATATAAATACATAAATACATATCATTTAATAAATGCTTTTAGCAAATCAATCACGTTTTATTCATTCCATAAATATATTTACTAAACAAAGCAAATCATTAATCTCAT
>CATIWJ010084149.1:0-24968 GCA_949640765.1 Croton laevigatus | reverse complement strand
GATAACTTTCTCAATCTTTTATTTGCTTTCACTTCCTTTGACAATTTCCTTTCCTATATCAATGTGCCTTTTCATGCATGTTTCTGTGTTTTAAGTGGGTGAAAGAGTATGAGTTAAAGCCTTTGATTGTTTAGGCGCCTGATTTATATTTCTACTTCATTGAACAGGTGTGAAAGATGCAAGTGATAAAAAAATTCTAGTTGACATGCTTTTCTGGGCAGTGGACAACCCTGCCCCAGCAAATTATTTGCTTATTTTTGGTGATCGAGATTTTTCAAATTGTCTTCATCAACTAAGAATGAGGAGATATAACATACTTCTGGCACAGCCACAACAAGTATCTGCAGCTCGTTTTACTGCAGCGAAGACTGTATGGCTTTGGACAAGCCTTTCAGCTGGAGGAGCTCCACTTAGCAGTGATGAACAAATGCAACTTGCTAATGCTGGCAATACTTACTTTCCAGAGCAAACTGTGGTGTGGGTTGCTAATAAGAATCATGAAATCTCTTGTGAACTTCAAGCTCCAGCCGTTGAACTCGAATTCGAGAAAGAAAGTGAGGAATTGGAGAATGAAAGAGGAATAGAGTTTTGTTCAAGTTGAGAAAATGGGATTGCAGTTTTGAAGTCGAAAGAGAGTACGAACAGAGCCTGATGGAGAGACGAGGAGACATCGAAGGTTGTGTTGGTGACAATCTCTTCTTCTGGTAAGTTAAAAGAGAAAGCCAGGAAAAGGAAGAAAAGAGAAAGGAAAATGGTAAAGAAAAAGAAAATAAAAAGCTTTGAGGAAGAACATGACAAAAAAATAAAAATAATGGACTCAAATGAGGGTTCACGCGCCCTCCATCCGTTTAAAATACACTTTGTCACTCTCGTTAAATAAGGGCTCCGTGTACCACACGACGTAAGTTTAAGGGGTTTATATTGTCATTACTTAGCGAGGGGTTTAAGTAAAAAACATGTATAGTTTGGGGGTGCGAAAATGGTTTTGGCCATTTTTGCATAATTTCTATAAAATCAACGGTTTAACTAATAAAGTTATTTTGTTAATTTTTTTGATGGATACTCCATGAATATACCCAAAAAAGGAAAAGATAGCCAGAATATTCCATGAATATATTGTAAAAAAAAAATTGACATAATGACTCATTAGTTGAACTGTAACATCCAAATGTGGATTAGGGTTTGGAGAGTATACTTGCAACGAATATAATCTTGGGGGACTAAATTGTAATATAAAGACCTATTTGTAAGAGTGAATAATTGAGGGACTTAATTGTAGTTAGGGGATTGGATGACACATGGAATTGATGACTCATATTGGGGAGGCAATGGTGTAGACAAATGGATAGTTTCTAACTCTTGGATTAAAATAAAGAGGTGGAAAATTGGTATAAAATGGAAATTGTTTGGAATGTTTAGGGGTTGGAAGACCAAAAAGCTCTTCATTCTCTCCTCTCAAATCTGTAGGTGATCTTCCATAATATCTTAGAGAAACTTGTTTTGACAAGAAAAGAGAAGTAGAAGGAAGAGAAGAGTAAAAAAGAAGGATTAAAATGTATGAAACTTGTGTCTTTCTTTGTACTTTGAAACCTTATTTTAAAAGCTAGGTTTTAAGAAAGTTCGATGGTTTAAATATGCATCATTGTTTGGTATTGATTTGTTGAAAAGACAGAAGTGCTTGTGTTGATTAAATGATTCAAGTTTAGTCGATCAACTACCACCCACATTGCATCATGTTTATCTCTTGTCATTGGTAGCCCTGTAACAAAGTCCATCATCACTTGATCCCACTTCCATGTCGGTATAATTATCGTCTGAAGCAATCCTGCCGGCACTTGGTGTTCTGCTTTGACCTGTTAATAGGTTAGGCATTTTGTCACATATTCCCCGATGTCTTTCTTCATTCTTGGCCACCAATATGATTTCTTTAAATCCTGGTACATTTTTGTACTTTCTAGATGCATAGTGTATGGACTACTATGAAATTCTTATAGGATCCTCTCTCTTATGTCTCCTGCTATAGGTATGACCATTCTTTCTTTATAGTACAACATGTTGTCTGTCTGTATTTGAAAGTTGTCATTTTGACCTTTTTGTGTTTGCTTTCTCCATTTCTCAATTTGTTCATCTTTTTCCCGGGCTTCTCGGATTTGCTAAAGTAGCGTTGGTCGCACATGCATTTCTGCTATTAAAGCTTTGTCTTTGTTTCTCCCACACTTACTCTCATTGCATACAATGCTTGTACTAGCTTTATGTTGAGTGTGTCCGCTACTACATTGTCCTTTCATGGATGATAATTTATAACATAGTCATAGTTGGCCAATAGTTGTACCCACTTTTGCTGTCAAAGGTTTAAATCCTTTTGGATAGGTAGATACTTCAAGCTTTGGTGGTTCGTGTATATGTAGCATTTTTCTCCATATAGATAGTATCGCTACTTTTTGAATGCCAGTACGATTGCTGCTAATTCCAATTCATGCGTAGGATAGTTCTTCTCATGTAGCTTGAGCTGTAGAGACACATATGCTACTACCTCTCCTTCTTGCAAGTACATAGCCTGAACCGACATGTGATGCCTCACTGTATATAACATAATCCTTTCCTGGTTCCGACTGTGTGAGCATGGATTCTTCAATAAGCTTGGTCTTTAGCTCCTCGGAACTCCTTTGGCACTTTCAGTCCATTGAAATTTCACATTCTTCTGTAGGAGTTTTGTTAATGGTGTTGCAATAATGGAAAACCTTCTTACAAATCATCGGTAATATCCTGCTAAACCAAGAAAACTTTGAACTTCTGTTACTGTCTTTGGAGGTTTCCATTGCAAAACGGCTTCTACTTTCTTAAGGTTTACTCTGATTCCTTCAGCTGAAACAATATGCCCTAAGAACACCACTTCCTCCAGCCAAAATTCACACTTACTACGCTTTGCATATAACTGCTTTTCCCTCAGCGTTTGCAACATAATCTTGAGATGTTGGTCTTGCTCTTTACGACTCTTGGAGTATACCAATATATCGTCTATAAACACTGCCACAAATTGATCCAAGTATGGGTGGAATATCTTGTTCATTAAATCCATGAATACAGTAGCTGCGCTCATGAGTTCGAATGGCATTACAATGAACTCATAATGTCCATAACGGGTTCTGAATGCAATCTTTGGTACATCTTCTTCTTTGATTCTCAACTGATGGTATCCCAATCTCAGGTCAATCTTTGAGAAAACACTTGCACCTCTTAATTGATTAAACAAATCGTCTATGTGTGGCAAAGGGTATATATGTTCTTTATCGTTAGTTTGTTCAACTGTCAATAGTCTATGCATAACCTTAGTGAGCCATCTTTCTTCTTCACAAATAACATGGGTGCTCCCTAAGGTGAAACACTGGGTCGAATAAATCCCTTATCTAATAGCTCTTGCAATTGGATTTTGAGCTCTTTTAATTCTACTGGAGCCATCCTGTAAGTTGCTATTGAAATTAGAGCTGCCCCTGGACCAGCAATACATCAAAGTAGAGAAACAACTCCAAGGAAGAGGAGCAGTAAGGTAGGTTTCCAAACCTTATTCTAATCCTATTTTATTTCTTCTTGGAAAAGGGATGGAAAGAGTGATTTTAAGGTTGGAAATAATACTGTTCATGATGGTGGAAAGGGCAAGACAGATTTGAGTTCTAAAGGCAAATCCAAAGTTGAATAACCTAATGTGAGAAATAGGGATATTAATGTTGGAAGTGCCAAGGTGTAGGTCACATTAGCAAAGAATGCCTAAATAAGAGGGTTATGACCTTGAGAAATGGTGAGATAGTGACCAATGAAGAAGAGGGCGGTAATGAGAGTGATGATGGTGAAATGCCAGAATTGGAGAATTGTAGTGATGGGAGCATTGAGGAGCCAATTCAAGATGATGTGTGTTGTGCCTAGGTTCCAAAATCCCTTGTTTTGATTGTTTGACCAACTTATACTAATTAGTCTCGGTCACTACTACATGTCTCACAACAGTCTCGCTCGCTACTTTCAAAAACAGCCGTTGGTGCCATTTAGCTAGTCTCGGTCGCTACCCTTATGTCTCGGTCGCGACCAGACAAAAGTCAGCTTACTCAAATATTAAGATATTGTCGGGCCTACAAAAATCATTTGGAGCCATTGTCTGACGCTCCAAACAACACTCCAAATCGGCGAGTCTCGGTCGCGACTCACCTGTCTCGGTCGCGACCCAGCTGGATTTCAGACAACTTGATTTTTCTTGACGCTCCAAATGGCTAGCTTTCAAATTTCTTCTATAAATACTCTCACATACACTGAGAAAAAAATACACACGACTTCTGCACTCTATATACTTCATTTTTTCTCTACATTGTACAAAAAATTTACTTTGTAGTATTAGTGTTTGCTGGATTATCCTTAAAACCAACATCTTTGTTGTTCTATTTTAGTTTTGAGTGAGCTATAAGTTTGGTGTCAGCTATAAACACTAAGTTTTAAGGTGAACTTGTAAAACCTCTCTTGTAATTGCCATTGGTGCTTAGTGGAACCCAATTCCTTTCTAGGATTGGAGAAGTGGACGTAGGCTCGAGATTATAACCGAACTACTATAAATCCTTTCTTTTCATTCCACCAAATTTCCGCTTAAAAATTTTAAAAGGCCACTAATTCACCCCCCTCTTAGTTGCCAAAGGACCGACAATAATATTCGATGACGTAACGTTTTAAGTAACTTTTAAACGTTATTGTAGCTTTTTATAAAAAAATTAACTTACTTAATATTTAGCTGTTAGTAGTTTATGAATTGCTAACTAAATAGCTAAATGCTATAAAAATAACTAATTTTGACAAACATATTCTTAGAGATTTTCATGCAGCTGATAGCTATTGGTACCTAATTGCTACGAATCCAAAGAGCCTGATAATTCCATAAGCTCAAGTAAATTAATTATATTAAAATGATTACTATACATTAATCTTTTTTAAATTATTATTAAACAATTATATTTTTTAATCAATTAAAAATGATAACAATATCTAACCATCATAATTTATTTTTTCAAAAAAAAAAAATAATGATTATAATTTAATATTTTAATTATATAACGTATTAAAGAAAATAAAAATAATTTGAAATTAATTAAATTATATACTATTATATATAATTATAATTATATAATATTCTAAAAGTAAAGGCAAATAAGCCCATATCCCGCTCTAGAGTAGAGTAGTATCTATATATATACCAAAAAAAAAAAAAAAGGCGAATGACAAACAGTAAACCGATTCACCTAACAAACGATCCGCCAACACCTATATTGCAACCAAACCAAACGGCCCTTAGTACAATAATCCTATGACAAACCGTTGAATGGAGGATGAGTTAGGAATTATCCCTCTAAGAAAAGTCGAAACTCTTGAGGCTGCAAGCAAGAAGCAATAGCAGTAAATAGTTATGGGAGTAAGAGGGTGGATTGATGGAGATGAAAGCGGAAGAGAAATGCTTCGTAGGGTTCTCACAGAAACGCCATTTTTGCATCTTTCCCCTTTTCACAATGTTCCTTTACGTGTTGGTAACGTTGTGGAGCTAATAGGCCCTTCTCCTTGTGCCAAAACCCATTTACTCATGCAAGCTGCGATTGATTGCATTCTTCCTAAACATTACGGAGGTTTTGGGCATTTAGCTTTGTTCATCGATTTAGACTGTCGTTTTGACATTTTACGCCTTTTCCATATGCTCAATTCTCGAATTATCCAAGCTACCAGTAACTCTCCGTTCCTTAATTTCTCTTTTGTTTGTTTGTAAATTATCATCAAGTAATTTTAAATTTTCATTTCGTTGCAGAAAAAAAATCGGACGATCAGCAATTGCTTGAGGAATGTCTGAGAAGATTCATTTATATTCGTTGTTATGATACTGTTGAATTTCTTGCCACTCTCAAGGTCAATTTCATATGTTCTTAATTTTCAAATTTTAAGCAGTTGGTTTGGTTTTCTATGTGTCAAGTAGTTGTTCATGCCCATAATGTTGAGTTTTATCATGCTTTGCTGTTTGCTAGACAAATTCATTATGTTCCAAACATCATTTTAACCTGAATCATTCCCTCCTTGATTTGATGAATGATTGAAAGAGTTGTAATTTTTTTTTTTTTGTTTATATTTTAAATTAAAGGCATCATGTTTTGTTTCTCATTTGTAGTGACTGTTACTAGAACTAGAATTCGTTTAGGCAAATACCCTTCTTTGTGTTTTACGTTCCTTGGCTCAATTTAAAATAGTTACATTTGAATTGCACCCTCCCGACCCTGTAAAAGACTTGATGAGATCATGTGGTAGAAAAGTTTACTATAGTAAGTTCTCATCATTAGGACTAGGATGTGGTGTGAACAGCATAAATTATTTTTTCCTAGCATAAACCTTAGCGCTAACATTCTTGATTATAAGACAATAGGATTACGTTTAGTAATTGTTGTTGTCCTATTTATACAGATAGCAGTGCAAAAGTCCAAATTCTGAAATGAAAAGGTATTCCTAATTAACCTAGTTTATTAAATAGGAATCTTAAATAAAGAATTAAGCAGAAAACTCTTCTGAAATAATTAGAAATTTAGAATATTTTATAGGAACCCTTAGTAGACGAAAAAAAAAAAGAATACTTCATGGCATCATAAATAAATAATGGAAAATGAAAACTTCCTAATCAACTTGGATGCTCCTTTGGTACTTGAGCATGGGGTACAAACCAGCTTGTTCAGTTTTCCTTAATAATATTTATGGTTTCTTTTCAGTGGTGGTTACTAGAATCCAATATAACCATTGACAAAGTTTCTTGCAAGCAGTTGATCTTTTTATGACTACTCAAATTACAGTCATAATTTTTTTTTTTAAATTGATTTCTTTTTTAAGGCAAATTAGATCCGACAGTTATTGGACTTTGATCTTTTACTATATTGTCTTCTAGACATTGCATTACAGACTCGAAAAGGAAAAGAAAGCTCAAGGAATTAGTGTTAATCTCATGATGATTGATAGGTATGCCTTTGGGATAATGAGAATCATGTATTTGTTGTTCTTCTTCCCTTTGTCTATTTGTTGCCTTTCTCTTAATTTTGTTTTGTCTCAACGTGTTCAGTTTTACTCTTTGTTGTCTTTTATGTACTTTGGTAATGGTTGGTATGATCAAATAATATGGGACAAGTACATGAATATGGTTATTTTGCATTGTTTGTCCTTGTATTCATTTTATCTTTTTGAGTACCTTGGTTACTAAAGAAATTTGGAAAAAAAAAAGTTGAATTTTTGAAAAATCAAGTTTGGTAGTTGAAGGTGAAATTCTCACGGTAGTTAGTTTAGTCTTTGATGATAGCTGGTTGAGGGTTTAACCCAATGCATGTAAGTAAATGTGTCAAGTTCAAATGAAATACAAGAAAAAGTGCTCTTTGAGGATAGAACTTCTGCTATTTGATAATCTAGTAGTCTTTCACAGTTCACAATGCGCATGTGTTTGAAATATTCAATACTTGCTGGTAGGGACATTGTGGTATAAAATGTTGGCAAGTTACAAGTCACTTGTTGTCTAAAAGCTTGCGCTTTTCTATCTTATATACAATTAAGAAAGTATTTGATGTAACACTTTTGTTTTCCCCCTTTCATTCTCTTCAGTATTGGAGCTTTTCATTGGGTAGATCGAGCTTCATCATCGTTGCATCTTGAAGGTGATAATAGGTGATTATATTGTTTATTCATAAAAATAATGTCTATCATTAAATCCTGCAGTCTGATTGTTTCATTAATATATATTTCCTCTGTTTAAATAGGAATAAATTTAGAATCCCACTCTATAAAGGATAATAATCCTTAGAGACAAACAAATAAAAATCCTATTCTAATTCAGAAAGTTTTATATAGGCTAAGTAAAACCTACTTAGGAAAGTTTTATTTTAACTAAGAAATAATTAATTTTAATAGTTTCTATAATAATTAATTCTGCATGTGCTGACATTGTTTCCATAATAATTAATCCTGCAGCTGTCATAGTTTCCATAATAATTAATTCTGCAGCTGCCATGATGTTTGGCATCTGTTGTAGACATAACATTACTCCCCCTCTGGACAAACAGCTTATCCTCAAGCTGGAATTCAGATCTGAAATCCTTCGGTGGAAATGTAGATGGATTAGCAAGAACTATATCCTTAGGTGGTTTAAAAAGGGAGATATGGAAGAAATGATGGAGCTTGCATCCTGCTTGTAAAGCTTATCGAAAAGCAACCAACCCAATACGCTTCAATATTGAGAATGACCCACAACAGTTAGGTGCAAGTTTAACAAGCATATAGCCATGGTGGGTTTCGGAAACCATCTTTTTGATAGCCATGGAATGTGCGCAAATTTGATGATAACCAAAACATAGATCAAGCTCAATGAGAATTTGTGTTCCATGATGCTCATCAAGAGATTTTGCCCTTAGTTGACCGTGTTGGTGGTAATCCTCTAAAATATCATCAAATTGTAAGACAACCCTTTTGACTAAGAAATAATTTGGGAAGTTTTATTTTAACTAAAACAATTAATTTTTAATAGTTTCCATAATAATTAGTCCTGCAGCTGCCATAGTTTCCATAATAATTAATTTTGTAGCTGCCATAGTGTTTGGCAATTGTTGCAGCTGTAACAGTCTAAGGAACAAGGGCAACTAAAAGATAAAATGCATTTAAACCAATGTATCATCCCGTTACTTAAAGTGTAATACAGATCTGTGATAGGGTTTTGCTAATTGTTGTCTCAAGGTAGTTATTGCTTGCGTACAATCTGTCCTTGTACAGAAGAGCCCATTTTTGAATTGGAAATCTGGATGGGCTTCCTTATCTATGGTTTATGGAGCATTAACTCAGTACCTTTAGTATCACCTTCATAAGTGGCATTTAGATTAATTATCCATGTGGGTTTAATCTCAGATTGAAGAGTCTAGAAGGTAGGAGACATATAAAGTTATCGTGATGATTTGATGTGACTCTCACAAAGAATGTCTTTTCAAATAATGTACTTGCTTTGTGCAGTACATTTTTTTAAGTTCATGTTAAAGCCGAAAGAGGACAAACTTAAGATGTGCTCAGTTGCCTTCATGGTTTGGTGAACTTTAGAATATTTGAATACAATTATTTTTATCTACATCTCTGTCTATGTACAATCTACATTATTTCTATTGTGAAGTATTGGTACTAGGACTAAGATTTACTAAAGATTTTTTGTGGTGATGGAATTTTACATCATTTCTGTTCTGTTTCTTGATTTTTTATTTTCATATCTGCACTTGCATTTTCTTTTTACATAATTTATGATGTAGTATCTATAAGTATCCTCGATTTCCTGATTCATATTCACTGTGTTCAATGACTACGAATACGTTGTAAATGTTTGACTGTAGAAAAGGTCTCTCTCTGCAAAATGTGTGGACAACTGTAGTTCAGGAGATTAAAAAGCTTCTGTTGTTGCATCCTATGCTTGTTCTAGCTTCAAAAGCAACCATTCTGAGCAATAGATATGCAGCGAACGATGAAAAATGGTGAGTTTTTGAGAGCAGAATTTTCACTTGCAATACCATTCTGCTCTCTGAGAGAGATAGAGAGGGAGAAAAAGAGAGCATTGATTACTCTTTTTTTCCTTTTGATGGACAATATGAGAAAGTCAAAATTAGAAAATATTTGATTGTCAAATTCTGCATGCCATCGTCATATTTATTCCTTTCTTTTACAAAGAAAAACTTTGCAGGTTTTCCATTTTTTTTTTTTTTGTGGGTGGAAAGAAGTGGATTTTATTTCTGAAATTTAAACTGTGCAGTCTTTAAATGAGATGTTTTTAAAATTTCGTTTAGTTATTCAGGGAATAGGGAATCATCTTAGTTCCTTTGGTAATTTGTCTTATAAGGTATTGTTTAGTATTCTTTTCAATATTTCATATGTGATTTGTTAATGCGCATTTTTTGAAAGGAATCTGAAAAGGCCTCGGTCACTTGATTCAGCTGTTTCAAATGTAACAAATGACAAACAACTCATGTATCGCGAGTATATGCCTTCCACCTGGCAGGTAATGTTACTTACTTATTTTGCTTGAGAAGTATTAAATACATTGTGGTATCTTTGTCTGATGAAGCTTGTGTTTCACATGTTCCATCTGTATATTTGAGGTCTTACCAACTGTTAGTATAAACGCATAATTGTCAATAAAAATGCAAGCAACTTGTAGGTTAAAATTAGTCATCAATCTATTTGGAGTCAGTAGTGGAAGAATAACCACAAGAAGAAAAATATTGTCTGCTTAACATCAGGAAACTGGAGTAGTTTAATTTTCTAGTCTTGGAGTGAAGAATGGGGCAGAAATCCAAACAGAGGAAAATAACAATTTCTAGAAAATAATAGCTTTTGAGGAAGAGAGATATTTCTTGCATTGACTAACTGGAAATACAGAACTGTGTGCGAGAGAGGAAAACAACTGAAAGAAATAACAACGTTGGAATTAACAAATAAGGAGTTAAGCAATATTGTTGCATGCAACTTCCAGGCTTATGTGCCTGAACAGGTATATCTATTCCAAATCTCAGAACTCAGGAAATGTGCTTTCTTTCTCTCTTCTCAGTTGCTTAAATAGGATGCACCCCCTAACTAATTCTGCTGATCGCGTGGCATTTTCTTGATTCCCAATCCAAATTCTTGTATTCTCCTTGTCACCTCTCCTGAAATACACCATTACGCCTGGATCTAAGATGCTAACAACTATTACTAAAACAGAGTATCATGTTTATCTCTGTGAGGTTTCCATTTGGAAAACTAGAATCCCAAATTTAGGGTGTGATTACAAATCTAGTTTTCCAAAATTTTACTAGGATAAAGAAAATAATCCCATTATGGGCCTTTGCCTACTGTTTCTGTTTGATTAAGAATCTCATTGTTTAAATTATTTCATATCTGATTTTTCTTTTTTAAATATTGTTATTAAATAGGATTTTTCCATTAAAGTTTGAATATGTTATATTTTATTTTATAATTTATTTTGTTTTTGTGTCACACCTCGCTTGGTTGCATACCTTCACCTTGAGATGCAATTCTGGCTCTATAAGGCCTTTGCGGCCTACTGCAAGTTGCCCCTTTAATTACTACGCTTGCAAGCAGATAAGCTGTTCCACATTGGTTACAACACACACAAACTAACAGTTTTATGTGGACTTTTCCTTTCTTGCTTACTGACTTTCCCACCAAATATTTGACTCTCTAAACTCTTCGTTTCCGGATCATGCTTATTCCTTTTTTTGACAATGACAATGAATCATGCTTATTCCTATAATCTGTAACTTTAACTAAAATTGTCTAGAAAAGTTATGAAACTGATATTTTAGTTCCAAAATTAAGCATAATTCTTTCGGTTTTCCTTCTGAAAATTCCTTCATCAAGTTGGGTTTTCTTCTGTATATAGTATAAATTCCCCAAGCAGTATTCAAGGAGGTTTGGGGGGACGGAATCTGGCTATACCTTTTGTAAAGTAAAATTTTCTTTCAGTAGTTTGATATAAAAAAATATCTTCTTGTTGTGGCTACTTGTTTTATTTTGTTAGGAGAAATCCTTTATTTTTTATTATCAATGTCTGATTTATGGTGAGTTTGTTTTGTCTTTCTTCCCTACATGATGGAGCTTGGATATGTGGAGAAGAATTTGAACATTGTGATTATTATTTTATTGGTCATGTGAATATGCGAAAATGCTCAGTTGCAAATTTATTCAATTTGCACCTTTTGGGTTCTTTGAAAAGTAATCCAGATGTAATTTGTTAATTTCAAATTAAAGACAATTAATGATTATGGTTTTAGCATCCCAGTTGAAGTTTTTTATTATGTTGTATTTGTTGCAGTCCTTTGTCACACTCAGAATACTTCTACAAGCTAAAGGTTCATCATACCGATCACTGCTGTTTCTCTTATTTATTTGTAGAAGTATTAGTAGTATTTTCTTACACTAAAGTGCAATTTATTGTTTTTCAGATGATCATATTTCTCTTGACAAGAAACAAGATGAGTCCGTCTACTTCTCAGAATGGATAATGCCACCATTGAGTTTTGCTGATAAATTTGTTGTGAAAGATGTAAGGAAATCTATAATGCTCATGTTTGAAAGAAGTAAATTTCAAGACAGCTATTCTATTTTTATTCAGCTATGTAATCATTCATAATTTATGCAGGCTGGTGTTTTCCGTGTCTCATGATGCATGTTAGTGCAGGATTCAAAATGCTACATTGTCTCATCATGCCAGGTAACACTTATTGCTTGTGTATTCAAACTACATTTTTTGTCAAAATTTCAGCATTCCATCTGCAATATCTTTTAGTTCTCTTATATTTACATGCTCCCTACCCTCACATCAGTAAAAAATGTTACTCATAAAATTTTATGTTATAATTCTCTGACAACTTAAGAGGACCATAATTCATTATAAGGTCTCTAAAATTTGACGATATTAGACACATTAATCCTGTTCAAAAAAATATTCAATCAACAATTAATTCTTTGTTTTTTAGCAATCAAAAGATAGAGAGAAATTTTAAATTGTAAAATTATTATCGCTAATCTATTATCTAACGAAGAGTATCAAAAAGTAGCAGAACATTTAAGGCAAGGTTTTAGCTGAAAGAAAACTCCATCTGGTTTATAAAAGTAGAAACTTGGGTTGATGGGATGCATCTCTAAAGCTGCCATATAGGGGAGATAAAGATTGAGGAAACAATGCATGAGCGAAAAGCAGAATTGTTTGATAATGCCGATGTCTTTGTAGCATTACTAGGTGGTTTCGATTGAAACCCTTGAAGAGCTAGCCATTTGAAGCAATCTCCGGACTCAAAACCAACTGTTCTATTAAACATTAATGATTTTTACTACCATTTGCTTGCTTTTCTAGATAATGTAGTGGAGAAAGGTTTCTACCATGATAGAAAAGAAGCTCCAGGCTCAAGACCTTATTTGGTTTATAGAAGAGATGCAGCTTCTGAGAAGATCAAAATTCGGAACCAAGAAAGGGCTGGGGACTCATGCTAGTTAGGCTTTATTAGTATATATGGTACTGATTTAGGAGAGAGGTATCTTTTTCAATTAACAATTTTTGAGCAGAAATTGCAATTTTTGGGGGCTGATTCTTTAGTCATTTATCTTTATTTTTATTCTTGTATTTTGTTCTGTTGTTGGAACCCTTTCCTGCTGTAATACTAATAAATTCCAGATTTCATCAGAATATATTCTTGTGTGAAAAGTGATTTTACATTATTTAAATATATTTATTTGATTACTTGTACGAATAAATCTTGTGAGGCATATATGTATGTATGAATTAGATATTGAAAATCGTGTAATATTCCATGAATTCATGATTTCCTTTCCTTTGTTAAAAAATGGGTTTATGTGAAATTGTTTTAACTAAGTGCAGACCAGACTAGATTTTTCAGAAAATGTTAAAGAGGAACTTGGATTAGAGAATAGCACGAGTAATTATGCAATGAATCCAATGTACCCCTCCATTTTGCTGAGGTGGTATGTCCAGCCAACATAAGCTAGCCACCTCACAAATAACTGAGGTGGCAAAAGTTAAATACTTCAAATAGAAAAAAAAAATAATATCTATAACGTGGGAGTCTTTTCATTTTTTTTTTTTTAAAACCTTCTGAATATTATTTCATTCATAAAAGACAAGTATGGACAAAGCAAAGTGCCAAACAGTTAGACCAGCGTAGGAATCAGAAGCCCATGCAAACACATGAGCTACACCATTCGCTCATTGAGACAACCACGAACACTAACGTTAGGACATTGAGGAACTAAAAATTTACAATCTTGAATCGCATCTCTAAATTTCGAATTATCAACGGAATTAGAATACAAAGCATAAACAACAGTTTGACAATCCCCAAACACAACCTGAAAATTGAAAATTACAAACTAGCCAAACCATAGCGTCATGGAGAGCTAGAGCCTCCACAAGCGCAACATTACCACAAACACTGAATCTCTTAACCAAGGCAAAAACAAAGCCACCCTCTTTAGTATCACAAACTGCTCCAAACCCCGGTAATTGCATATCTCGAAATCAACAGATTGTTCGAAGAGTTTTGTTGAGTAAGTAAGCTGCATCTTGAAGAAGAAGCCAAACAGACAGCATCTTGAATCCCAAAGTGAGCTGCATTATAGGAAATAGCAGTGTTGAAATGGGCTCTATTATTAAGTAACGAGAAATAAAAGAATAAGTAGACATGTTATATAGAGGAAGTAAACATGGTATAAACAGACTGTAAATATACCAAAGATAATGTATATGAGCCCATTTGCATAATAAAAACAAAGGTAAGGGTAAAATCATTATAAGGGGCAAAGAACTTCTATCTCAAATAGGACTTCTATCTCAAATGGTTAGAGTGATGCACCTCCTTAGTTTGAGATCAGGAGTTTGAATCCCCATTGATGCCTTAAATGAGCTTTAATTTGATAATTTAACTAAAAAACTTAATTTAGTAATAAAAAAAAAAATCGTTACAAGAGTAAATTTGCAAATTTGAATGAATATGAAGGGCAAAAGGGTAATTTTAGGAGAATATATTATTTCAATAGAATACCTTGGTCTGGAAGAATAAGTAGTAGAAATAAATGTCATTAGAAGAAACGAAGGAATAAGTAAGTTGAGATAAAAGAAAATCGAAATACACATGAGTTTAGAAATTAAATATTTGTCAACAAACTTACGCAATAAGAAATAAGAATACAAAATAATTTGAAATTAACATCAAAATGCGAATTAATTATTGTGCAAAATTATTTGAAAATGACGAGAAAGAGTCATCCTGAAGGTGACATAAAAATAAAAAATACTTTGAAAGCGATATCGAAAATGAAATAAAATGAATATTATTAAAAATAATTAAAGATTTAAATTATTTTAGAAATGATGTAAGAACATAATTTTAATGATAGCAAATTATTTTGATAATGATTCTAATAAATTTGAATATAGGAAAAAATTAAAATAAAGATAAGTAAAATAATTTAATGTGATTTGACTAAAATTCCTTTAAAAATTCTGTAAAAATTCAAACTTTACCTTAGTATATAATAATTCAAATATGTAAAATATTATAATTAGATAAAGTCATTTGTACATAAAAAATATTACGAAAACGCAGCTAATCCAATTAACACAGAGAAATATCTTGCTCTAAAAATATATAATATAAATTATAAAATTTCTGTAAAAATTAATATTGAAATATAATATAATTGATGTTAATTCTGCAAAGTTTTAATGCCAACAATAATCATTTGGACCTTGAAAACTGTATAGGCCTATAGCTAATCCAAGTAATGCACTTAACAGGATATCCCTGGTGAAGTAAATTACAATAAGATCCACACCTAACCCATCTTAATGTTTGCTTCCTAACTTCATATAACAATGAAAAGGTTTTGTTTGGATGCACAAAAATTATCTAATAGAGATATTAGAAATCCCTTGTTGGTAAAAGATATTAAAATAGAAAGGCAATGTAATACCTCGTTGGAGAGCTAGTCAAACACATCTTACGCTTGAGATTACGAGTCCAAACTTTGTTTTCATGTTCTCTTATATCACAATAAAGACAAAAAAAACAACGACCTACTCATATACATGAACGGCTATGATAGTCGTTCACAAAGAACACGTTTCAAATCTTTAGGTATCGTAGTTAACAATTACCCATGGAAGACTATACGTAGAGAGAGAGAGTTTTTTGGTGGTTACGGAGAATATTATTAACTTATAACAAATTTTCTCTATGCATCTATTTATAGTGTTAGAGCAACATTAGAAAACCCTAACTCATTAGGATTCGAAATAGCCTATCTCTTTAAGGAAATAGGAAAAACTCAATTTGTATGTATATGGGCTTGAACAAATAAACCTGCGTAAATTTCCCACCCAGATACATTGGATTTTTGATGTGAATTCCAAAACTCTCTCATATGTATCTCCAATTTTTATAGGAAATGAAGTGTGCCACTCGAAAAGAAGATAAATTTGAGTAGCGTTATATTAAGTCATCGTCTGACTAACATAGTACCAACTCCATATCTCATCATATACCCCAAATTATATGTATCATCAGATCAAGCATTTCTGATCCCTTAAGAAGAAAATAATATAGAACATGCTATGATTTCTTAATTATACTTATGTTTTTTTGATATAATCGCCCGGGCTATGAAACTATAAATCATAGGTGAAACACATCAATCAATTTTTCCTTAGCTACTCATACCAATTCATATAGACTTGATCGCTTTCCCAAACATGTTTAGTTAGGCAGGATCATTCATTGCCCTAGAATAACATGATAAAGAAGCAAACGTCAAGTATCCACTTCATGGCATAGTGCTAAGTCACCAAAGGGTACATTAAATTGAATTTTATAAATCCATAAAGCTCACACAGCAATGAAGTAGAGATCTATTTAATCATTTCTTTAATAGTCGCCAATTAGCACAATTTACTTGTTATGGTATAGCTCCCACTTACGGCATGTCACACTAAAAACGGCATACAAATTAGAATTAGTTATTCCATATGAATATCTAAATACTTAAAAGATATTTTCTCAAAATTCTAGAACAACCAAACAAGTTACATGGAAGTGGACAAATTCTATGTTCGACTAATCTAATTAGTCTCATCTTAACATCTTGTTAAGGTGATACCAAAAAAAAAAAAAACCAATTTCTTTTGCTTTCACATTAGCAATGGGAAATTAACTTGTGTTCTCACTAGAACAGAAAGTACCAAGGATATAGTCTCATCCTACTCACTTGTGTGAGAGGGCTGATTTCCAAAAACTTATGACATTTATCTTAACAATATATCATACAAACATATAAAGATGCTAGAAAATTATGCAATAAATAATAAATTCCATGGTCGATAAGGAGATACAAGTTTGCTTTTTGCTACTCTATAAAATAACACCTCCCAAAATAAATGTGTATCTATATGTGAATTTATGTTCATCTTGATCTACAGCCCCATCAGCAATAGAATATCCAACTAACTTAAGGCTCCCACTATAATAGCATAGATTAAAGTTCGCAGTACCTTCACCCAAAGTAAGGTTTAGGTTTTTATTTAGTTGTTATTATTGTTAAAAATATATATAATTAAATTTATTTTCTTTTAAAAAATAATTTGACATGTATTTTCTTTTATTAACCATGAGGTATTCTGGATGGGTCCTAAATAGGTGACACCTTTAAACCATAGCCACATTCAGACTAATCCTCGTTTAAGCAGGGTAAGTCTTAAGAGGGAAAGCTTTGGACCAAGTTTTAAATGTTTGAGCGTACATGAGGGGATTTGAATCCACGACCTCACTTAAGCTATAAAAAACCCCTTACCAACTCACCTACATCTTGAGACTATTTGACCTATTTTTTAAACTCTAAATAATTAGACATATTTAAAATGTAAGAATTAATCAAATAAATTAATCTAAATGTAAAATGCCTAATAATTATTATTCTCCAAAATAATACATAACTATTTTTTTTTCAAAATTTTAATTAATCAAATTTGCATTGTAAAATTATATCCCAGACAGTTGAAACTCCAAAATTACATTATACTAAAATATCATTAATATTACAGTAAAATACAATAATAAATATTAAACTATATAAAATTTAGTATTCTTGAACTTAAAATTTAGTATTCTCAATACATACTGTTCCTAATAATCAGAACTCATTTGAAAATCTATTGAAAATTCAAAAGTTATTAACCCTTCTTAAAATACTACTATTGTAAAACATAAGAATTAAATTATATAATGGGGTGTTTCCCTAAACTTGTTATTTTTAGCTTATTGCCTAAAAATAACTTTTTCTTTTTTTTTGGGAGGAAAAAAAAAAAGGGTACCGACTACTTTTTATTTTTATTTTATATATTTTATATAATGCATGGATTAGAGCAAGAGTACGTTGGTTTATCAGTCAATTTCTTCTGTTTTCGCACAAACAACATATAATTTGGAAATCAATTGCCTTTTCCCAATTCATTATACTCAACACAATAAATTTCTGTCCACAAAAAGTAAACACAATAAATTCAAACTCATGTTATCTATCTTCTTATCTTTCTTTTATATATATATATATATATATATATATATATATAGTTGCAAATTTCATTTCCATTTCACCATTTCTTGCAAATGGCGTCGTTAACTTTTACAGAATTGCTGCTCTACAACCCTATCTATATCGTCTTCTTCACAGCTTCACTCCTTATACTATCTCTGCTCTTCATCCAAACTATTTCGACGAAGTTCAAGAAGAAGCCCAAACACTACCATCCAATTGCTGGTACCGTTCTTAATCAGCTTCTTAATTTCAATCGATTGCACCATTTCATGACTGACCTTGCTCGCAAATACAAGACGTACAGGCTCATCTCCCCTTTTCGAAATGAGGTTTACACTTCTGACCCACTTAATGTCGAGTATATACTCAAAACTAACTTCCCCAATTATGCCAAGGTATTTCATCTTCTTTTTCCCCCTTTTTATTTCTTTGATTTTTTAAATTATACATACACACACACTAAGTGTTTGATCAAATGCAGTCAGCCATATAGCAAAAAGGGTTTCGCTTAATTTTGCATATTTGAATGGAATTGCTTATCAATTCGACCCACCAGGGAATTTCACTTGTTAATTTTAATCTTTCTTCTCTAAAGTGTTTGATTAATTTTTATTTATATTTTTAGACTCACATGTTTGATCAAATGCATTCCACAATATAACACTTGGGTTTTGCTTGATTTGACTGTAATTTTGAGAACATACTTGCTTGAGATTTAGTTTTTGAAAACATATTTATTTATGATTTTTAGTTGTTGATTTGGATTGTTTGAGCAGGGTGAGTATAACTACAGAATTTTAACAGATTTACTCGGTGACGGAATTTTTACGGTTGATGGTGAGAAGTGGCGTCAGCAAAGAAAGGTTTCAAGTTATGAGTTTTCAACTAGAGTTTTGAGGGACTTTAGCAGTGCTGTCTTCAGAAAGAACGCAGTGAAACTTGCTGGTATAGTGTCTGAATCTTCAAAATCTAACCAGTCAATGGATATTCAGGTTAGTCTTCACTAACTAGCTAATATGAAAATTCACCTTTCAACTTACAAGAAAAGTTGAGTGGAATTTTTAACTTTTATTGACCCATTTAAACACTTTTTAGAAGTACTAATAACCACACATGTAATATATGTTTTGCATATGATCTAATAAGTATTCACAATAAATTTAGGACCTGTTCATGAAATCAACCTTAGATTCAATATTCAAAGTTGCATTTGGAGTTGAAATCGACAGCATGTGCGGATCAAATGAAGAAGGTGCTAAGTTTGGCACTGCTTTTGACAATGCCAGTGCAATGACCCTTTGGCGGTATGTTGATATTTTTTGGAAAATTAAAAGGTTTCTGAACATTGGATCTGAAGCTGTTCTGAAGAAAAACATCAAAGTGATTGATGATTTCGTACGCAAACTCATCAATAGTAAAATTGAGCAAATGAGCAACTTAACAAATGACATATCTGTAAGTGACTTCCCTGGATGTTTTCTCTTTTAACTAATAGTGAAATCATTAATTTTGGGTTCTGCTGTAGTACAGGTGCAAACAAAGAAAGATGATATCTTGTCAAGGTTCCTAGAAGTGGCTGACACGACAACTGATACCACATATTTAAGAGATATCATTCTTAACTTTGTGATTGCTGGCAAAGATACAACAGCGGCTGCTTTATCTTGGTTCATCTATGCACTCTGCCAGAATCCTGCTGTGCAAGAAAAGGTTGCGGAGGAAGTACGAGGAATGTCTAAACTGAAAGAGATTACAAATTTTGCAGATTTTGCAGCCAGCGTTGATGAGGACGCTCTAGAAAAGATGAACTATCTTCATGCAGCTATAACTGAAACACTGAGGCTCTATCCTTCTGTGCCAGTGGTACAAACATCTTTCTTTCTTCTCGCTCTTTTTCTATTCTATCATATGGTAAGCTAATTTTGGTTTTGGATTTGAGGACTCTAGAAACTTATTCTGCAGATAAGCTCTCACCCATCAGAAACTTTCATTCCTATCCCAAGACAGTCCTTTGTAATACTGCATTTAATAAACATACCATTTATGGCCTACAATATGATTATTTATATGCTCGGCGATAAGTAGTAAATTTTTACTTGGAATTCTTCAGAAAAGTCATCCTTGATTATCATCGCATCATTTTACTTGAGTCTTCAATTTCATATATACGTTGCTGTAAGTAGTTTCTACATCTCAAATTAGTTATTTCTCCACAGGATGCAAAGCTTTGCCTTTCTGATGATACTTGGCCAGATGGCTTTTGTGTGAATAAAGGTGATATGGTGGCTTACCAACCTTATGCCATGGGTCGGATGAAATTCATTTGGGGCGATGATGCTGAGGAATATAAGCCTGAGAGATGGCTCAACGAGGATGGAGTCTTTCAGCAAGAGAGTCCTTTCAAGTTTACTGCTTTCCAGGTGAGCATAAATAAATACATATATATTACTTTCTGTTCAAAGTCATCTGCATTTTATGGAATCTATTTGAGCATCACAAGATAAACTTAAGATTTCAATGGTTAATAGGCGGGACCACGAATTTGTCTGGGCAAGGAATTTGCTTATAGGCAAATGAAGATTTTTGCTGCTGTCTTGTTGAGCTGTTTCAGTTTTAAACTCGATGATGAAAACAAAACTGTCAATTATCGAACGATGATTAATCTACACATCGATGGGGGTCTGTTCATACGCGCGTTCCCCAGATTTCGTAATATTTGATGCTGATTATGATTCTGTTTGAGCTACATTTGTATACTAATATGCAAGACTTCATAAAAATAGAAAGCCAAAATGGAGTATGGAGAATATTTCAATTTGTAATCCTAATATGTTTTAAAATCAATGAATTAAGGGCCAGAATCCATAATGTTTTAGGGTTGGATTTTTACACAATTTAACTTATGGGATATGTTTTTGGGTGCTTAATTTTTCTTTTATTTTCAAATGAAGTTTTGAATTGTATCTACGCAGCACCCAGATCAAAGTTGATCACAATTTACAGAAATTGGATTAGTTTGGATATCTATTTGTTGACATTTTTTATAAAAAGTTGTGAGTTTAAAATTAAAAGTTACTAGATTAAGTAAAAAGCATATTAATTAGCTTTTAAAGACATACGTATTGATTTTTCACACCATAAAGATTAAAGTTTTCAAAAGACATATATATATATATATATGCATGCTAGTGTTCATTTTTTAAATAAAAAATAAAGTCTTCAAATTCAAAAATCACTTTTGACTAATAAAAAAAATCAAATTAAATGAAGAAAAATAATAATAGTATTATATAATGGAAATTAGTTGGAATACGCGGTGATGTATTGAAGGAAGGAAAGTGAGCTGTGGAAGGAGCTGTGAAATGAAGGGGAGGGGACCGAATATATTCTGTTCAATCAGGAACTTGGCCCATTAATAATTGTTTCATTAAATATGGTAGTTACATTATATTCTGTTCTCTTATCTCTTCTCACTTATTGGATCTCATTTTTATTTTTTTACCTAATGTTAATTGCAGTTATTTGTTATTTTTCTAAATACATAGTAGTAAAAAAATTTTACTATTGAAAATGCTGGTCCAGTATACGCATATTCAACTGGGTTTAAACAGCATTTGTATATAACAACTCCAATTTTCCGGCAAAAAAATATTGGAAAGTCGTGCCACCTGAAACTTGATGAAACAATGGAATCGGGAGCAAAACCGTATGGAAATTTCCTTCGTTTTCGATTAGTCCATTTGTTTTTGTTTGAGTTTCAAATTGAGTCCGTCGATTGAGTAGAAGTACAATAGAAAGAACAAAAATGAAAACCACAAGGAAAACAAATGTCGTTGGTCGGTGTTTTTTTTGCCAGCACCGGCCAGCGATCGATGAATCTCTAATTGTCACCGTCGTTGCTCCAGTTGCCGCCTCCCCCTCCCCGTTCGATTCTGCCCATTGATCCAGTCTCTAGCATTGACCAGTTTCAAATACTTTGTTCCTAGCATTCGGTCAAGGATTTGTTACAATTCCCAAGCTAAATAACGAATTAAACTGAAAATAGTTAAAAATAGAGGGTATATAAAATAGTGTTATTAAAAATTAATAAAATAAGAAAAACAATAATTTGAAATTTAAAAAAAAAAGTGTGTTGTGTGATGGTCTCGGAGAAGAAGAACCTAGTACTGGTCACTTTATATATTATAGTCAACTTGTTAGTTTTAGTGGTTGATCAACATCAAAACATTTTTAATATTAAATAAATAATCTCTTTAATCTCAAAGTTGATTTTACCAAAATTATACGTCAGGAATCGTCGAGTCAATGTTCAACACAGCAGCAAATGATTTGGTCATGGAAGGTCCCCATTGCAGACACATTTCAGACAGAATTGACATACCTTCATGGAAGGTCCCCATTGCAGACACATGTCAGACAGAACTGACATACACTTGACTTGTGAACAAACAAGAGAAGAAAGAAAAGAAACGGCGGCTGAGAATAATGTAAACAAAAGATATGTAGGGTTTCTCAATACAGGGACTTAAATTTTACAATGAATACAACAAGGCCCAGCAAGTCTATCAAGGCCCAGCAAGACTATTTGTAAATTATTAGTCATCAAAAACGGTTACTGATACTTGTACATATATATAGATACAGACAAACACAAAATACAATAGAAGAAAATATTCAGCTATCTCATTTTTCTTGAGAAGCTTTCATCGCAAACATTTCTTTCAATTTCTGTTCATGGTATCAGAGATGGAAGATCAAAAGAACCTGTGAAATCAACAAATCAGAGCTGCAACAATGGCAGATGAAACAAGACAGTTAGGAACAGTAGATGATCCTTATCACATATCCAATTCAGATCAATCAACAACAACTTTGGTTACAATATCCTTAAATGGCAGAAACTACCTCTCATGGAGTCGGTCAATGATGATCGCCTTAACTGCTAGAGACAAGGTTGGCTTCATCAATGGAGAAGTATCACCTCCTGCAATCAACTCAGCAATGTATAAGAAGTGGAAAAGAGTAGACAGTACAGTAACAACATGGATACTTAACTCCATGACACAGGAGTTATCAGAAGCATTCCTATTTGCACCAAGTTCCAAAGATCTCTGGGAGGAATTAGCTAGCAGATTTGGAGAATGTAATGGTCCTCTCATCTATCAGATCCGCAAGGATTTATCTGCAATTATGCAAGGTAACAGCTCAGTAACTGCTTACTATACTAAACTCAAAAAACTGTGGGATGAATTATCCTGCATTAGGCCATCACCAAAATGTACATGTGGAAGTCTTGAGAGATGTAATTGTGGAGCTTTGGAACTGATACAAAATTCAGAAAATGAAATGAAGTTAATGCAGTTCTTAATGGGACTGAATGAAACATATGATCATACAAAGAATCAGATTCTACTAATGGATCCTTTTCCTAGTATTGGCAAGGCACATTCTATGGTACTTAGTGTTGAAAAACAAAGAGAAGTTCAGATGCAAAGTTCTAGCTTACAAGACAATGCAGTGGCGATGTACTCTCAAAAGAAAAACAATTATCAGAGGCAAGGAGGAAGAGGACAGAACAAAAACAAAGAGGATCTGTATTGTGAAAATTGCAAACTCCATGGCCACACCAAGGAAGGATGCTTCAAAATTATTGGCTATCCTGATTGGTTTTTTGACAATAAGAAAAGAAAAGCGAAGGTAAACATGACTTCAACAGAAATAGTGGAAGAAAGCCACAGTCAGATGGAGCAGCCTCCAAATTTAAGCAAGCTAGTGCAGATGGAAGTGCAAAAGGTGCTAAAAGGAAAAGGCATACAAGAGGAGGATTACAATGAGACACCATTGGTTCATGCAACAGCTTTTGCAGGTATTTCACTCTCTGATTATTGTTTTTACATGCAAAATAATGGAAAAGGTGCATGGATTATTGACTCAGGAGCTACACATCACATAACCAATTGTATGAAACACTTTGACAAAATAATTAAATTGCCCAAACCAGAACCTATAGATCTGCCTGATGGAACCACAAAGAAAATAACACATATAGGCACAATCATCTTTCACAAAACCATGACTCTAAACAATGTGCTATATGTACCAAGTTTCAAGTGTAACTTGTTGTCAGCTAGCTGCCTAGCTAAGAAAAACAACATTTCAGTTAAAACATTACCAAACTATTGTGTTTTGCAGGATATTCAAACTAATAGAATAGTGGCTTATGCAAAGGAAATGGGAAATCTGTATGTGCTTGACTGTGATTCCTTTGTTCAAACTATCAAAGCTAGTTTCAATTCTGTTTGTAATAACCATGCTGAGCATGTCAATTACTTGTGGCATGCCAGACTCGGACATATTTCTGAGAATAGACAGAAAAATATTACACAAATTCCTGCACTTCATAGTAAAATTACTTGTTCAGTGTGTCCTATGGCTAAGCAACAAAGGCAGCCGTACCCAAAGAGTTTTAACCAAGCCCAAAATCCCTTTGATCTGGTTCATATTGACTTGTGGGGTCCTTATTCTACTAGATCTGTGACAGGGGCATACTATATGCTTACAATAGTTAATGATCATAGTAGATACACATGGACCTATATGCTATCAAACAAATTGCAAGTTCTCAAAGCCATAACCACATTTGTAAACCAAATTGTTTGCAAGTTCTCAAAGCCATAACCACATTTGTAAACCAAATTGAAAACCAATTCAACACCAAAATCAAACAATTCAGATCCGACAATGGAACTGAATTTGTTAACCAAAATATCCAATCATTGTTTCAAGAAAAAGGAATT
>CATIWJ010084106.1:0-11809 GCA_949640765.1 Croton laevigatus | reverse complement strand
AAGACTTTAGAAAGCAACTTAACTTGGTGAGTAAACACACATTACAAAAGAGTAGTCGTTGAGGGGGAGTATTAAGAAAGTCACCAACTCTCTTTTGTTTATAAGTCTAGAATCATCCACCAACTCTTTTGTCTATAAGTCTCTAGAATTATCCAACCATTTGGCAACTTGACATATTAAAATATGCTAGATTATAAAAGAGCCTTCTAGACTTTGGCTCTTCACCGACTTCACACCACTATATATATGTATGGCTTATGGCCATCTATGTATGTGTGGAAAGAATGCAAGTAAAAGAGAGTGAGTGTGTGTAGTGAGAGTGACGTGAGCTTAGGAAGTGAAAATTGTGAGAGTTTGAGTTTAGTCCTTATGTTTGTACTTATGTTCTAAATAATTAATAAAAGTTTTATTTATTCAATTAAGTCCTCATATTTTTCTACAAGACAAACCTGCAAAAAATCTTTAGCAAGGGCTACAGAAATAAGGCTAGCACTGCAACCCATACCAGCAACGCTGTAACTCAAAATACTCCTCCTTAACTTGTAATGATTCACAACCATGGCTGAAAGAGAAGGTGATGGATTAAACAAACTACTATTCACTCTAAGTATTCTTATTTCTCTTGGGTTTACCCCCTGTTTTTGCTAAAACATCATCAATGGCTCCAAATATTGCCCTTTCTGTTTCTTTTCTTGTTCCAGTCAAAGAATGATCAACAGGTATTTGCACCAAACCCATTGGAGCATATGTCATTTCACCCAAACCTGACTTTTCAAGAATTTTCCTCTGAAAAGCTAAACTTTCTTCTGTAAAACTTCCACTTGCTGTAACCATCTCCATATACTGCTTTTTACTTAATTTCTGACTAGCTTCTGGCTTGTAAGAAGCAAAATCTATTAAGTAAACTTTTCTTGGCTTGCTTAAAAAATAGAGACTAGCCATTAAAACGGTTAGATTTGAGTATATAAGAATTGATACTAAATGAAACCTGATAAAGTTCCATAGCTTGGTTAGATCTTCAGTACTGAGAGTTGAAAAATGAGCAAAGGTCGTGCCAAAGATTGGCACTAACAAAAAATATATGGCATAGGAGACCAAATAATGGTATCCAAGCTTCAGGTATTTAAGTTTCTTGTTTGCTTCTTTCATGTTTTGTGAAAATGCCTGAGAGAAATTATATATATATATAATTGAGAATAGCATATTATTTAAAAAAGCTTCATTTCTTTTTAATCCACTTTTTATCTTTTTGTTGTAATGTTGCCCTCAAGTGCAAACGGGTTATTTGAAGAGAAATTCACGGAATATGGGTGTTCAAATTCGGTTTGGTTCGATAATCAAGAAACCAAATATAAAACCGAATTTTTTTTTTAAAATCGAAAACCAAATTTTTGAAAAAAAAAAAATCGAATACTCACCGAACCGAATTAATCGGTTCGGTTCGGCTTCTGTTCGGTTCAGTGAAAACCGCATTTCCTTTCTTCACCAGATTATTCATGCTTTTCTTCAAACACATGGTGTGCATTTTCTCTTATGGATGCAATGCCATATTAGCATATCAAAATTTTTCCAGTAACAATAAAATAAGTAAGAAGCAAAACAAGAAGCATAACCCATATCAAACAATATGAAAGCAATTTGATAATACAATAACAAGCATAACAAGAAGCATCAATATTCATCAATAACCCATATTCATTGACCAAAAGTTGCTGCTCTTGCAAAAAAAAAAAAGAACAAAAAAAAAAAGAAAATAATCAAAACCATCATGATCTGGAATGGACGGAGGAGATGGCCGCCAACGTTGCCGCTTCAGCCGCCGATGCCACCATGGGTTTCCGAAGGGAGACAGTGGCGGAGGATCTGATCTATACTCTTTGATTTGCCGGAACAGCACCGCCGAGGCCATGACGTTGGTCTCGCAAAGCCGGTCACCTTAGATCGCTTCTCGAGGTCGAAGTAGATTGAGGTGGTGGAGATGGAAGCCGATGGCGGCAGCGATCAGAAGGAAGGTACACGGGCTTGAGGCGGTGGAGATGGGAGTGGAAGGCTTGAGGCGGAAGGCAAGACCGGCCAAAGGTGGTGGATATGACAGCTGAGAAGAGGAAAGGGGCTAGGTAGAAGAGAGAAGAGATGAAGGGAGGGCGGCGACATACGAGAAAGAGTGGCTTTGGATATTAGGGTTAGAGGGGAAAAGTATTTATGTATAGATAAGGTTCAGTTAAAAAATCGGTTCGGTTTTCAACTTCCACATACCGCAAACGAACCGAATATTTCGGTTTCTCCTACTGCTACATTGATAACCGAATCGAAAATTTGGTTCGGAAATCGAATTTGTTTTTATTTTTTTTGAACACCCTAATATAGAATGGTCTCCCATTATCTTTCTTTTTATATTTATAACATATTATTATTTTTATTTTATGAATTAAATAGGTTTTTAGATTTAAAATATTGTGAAAGTGATAATTTTAATTTACAAAAAAGAAAGGAAAAAAAAAGAAAAAAACGCAGCCACCAGTCAGTCAAATTGCCACTCATCGCCACCACTATCAGTCACCATCGACGTTACCTATCATCACCGATTGGAAGGAGCTAACATCGGGGAAGAAAAATTCTTTCATTTGAATAGTACTCACTGACGGAAACATAAAATAAAACATGGCCGAAATTTTTCGATTGGTTTTTCAACGACTGCTAATGGTTTTAAGTCCCGATTTTAGTACCGTGTGATTTGTTTTGACTTCCTCTTTCTTTTGGTGTAAAATCTCATTCGGATCATTAAATTTTATTAAATTAAATGAACTCTATCATACTACCTCCAATTTTTTCATTTCTTTATGTTTTTTATTTTAGCAAATTTTTCAATTCTTTACGTTTCCCTTTATAGTAAGTTTTGTAATTGTTTATTATTATTTCTTTATTGGTATTGATGAAAAAGTAAGGTTTATAAATGATTAGTAATTATTTATTATTATAGTGTATTGGTATTTGTGATTTCTTGGTATTTGTGTTTTTAGGGTGTAAAGAAATGAAAAAATTGGAGGTAGTATTTTTTATTGTATACTATACTATATTATACTGTAATAAAATATATCCATACCAAATATTTTGGACACTTAATTTTATTTTTAAATTATCTTTGAAATCAAAATTCCAAATGATACATACAGTCTCACGTACGGACTAATGTAGAGCATTGGATGTTGTATTAAATCAAGCATGTAGTTGACTAGTAACACCAAACTCCTGTAAACATAATTAAATTATTGATATTATTATTGTTGGGCACTTTTTTGATAAGCAACTAATATTTAACTGGCTAACAACTTAAATATGTGCGTAAACGTATCAGATGTGTGAGCACATGAGCTGTAAAAGTGTGTACGCTCGGTCCAATTTCAGCTTGTGTATTCGAAGTTCTTTCTGCAACAAATAAGCTCTAGCAGCAAAATGCCAAAAGGGTATACGTCTACTTTGGCTGTAATAGGCATGTTCTTGAACCATTCAGGAGCGACATACCCTTTGGTTCTTCTGATTTTAGTAGTAGTTCGAGACTGGTCTGTCTTCAAAAGCTTGGCTAATCCAAAATCAGAGATTCTCACGATTAGAGTTTCGTCGGGAAGGATATTTTGTGGCTTGATATCACAATGTATGATTTATGAGCTGCATTCTTCATGGAGGAAAGTAAGACCACTTGCTATTCCTAATGCAATTTGCTTTCTTTTGTACCAGTTACGCCTCAAATAACCAAATAGCAAGTTTGCCAAGCAGCCATTGCTCATATATTCATACAGCAGTTTTTGGACTTGCATGGTTCCTAACATGAAATTTTAGTAGTTTAGAGACTTGCCAAAGTCTCTCACGTCACATTTCAGCAGTTTATGGATATGCCAAGGTCCCTTCATCATGTTTCAACATTTTATGGACGTACTTAGGTTCCTTACATGAAATTAGTTTTTAGCAGTTTAACGACATGCTGGTCCATCGTTATATATTTTTTTTTCTTTTTTCTCTTTTGGTTCAAGAACACGGCAGTGAACATCAAGCAAGAGCAAAACAACCATTTTAAATTTGATTTGAGGAACTTAAACATAAGACATAAAAACATAAACTAGAAATTTTTTCAAGAAAAAAACAGGGGGTGAGGAACAAACCATAACATAAACATTTAAAAGAAAACACAACTGTTGTATTTTAGTTTTGAACATAAAATATAGAACCATGGAAACATAAACCATTGTTAGTTTGAAAACATAAGACTATTATATCCATGTTGAATATTTAAAGAAAAAGCCATAGAAAGCAGACATTGAGAAACATAGCAGAACCATAATTAAAACTTACATAAATAACGTTCAAAGAAAACCCACATACTCGTAAGACAATAAATACTCAAGAACACGGCAGTGAACATCAAGAAAGAGCAAAACAACTATTTTAAATTTGATTTAAGGAACTTAAACATAAGACATAAAAACATAAACTAGAAATTTTTTTAAGAAAACTGAAAAATAGTGGGTGAGGAACAAACCGTAACATAAACATTTAAAAGAAAACAAAGCTGTTGTATTTTAGTTTTGAACATAAAATATGGAACCATAGAAACATAAACCATTGTTAGTTTGAAAACATAAAACCATTATATCCATGTTGGATATTTAAAGAAAAAAACATAGAAAGCAGACATTGAGAAACATAGCAAAACCATAATTAAAACTTACATAAATAACATTCAAAGAGAACCCACATACCCGTAAGACCATAAATACTATGGTACCACTGTTAGTTTTGTTTGGAGAGAGCTTGAAGAAACACACATAAAATCAGAAAGTGAACATGAAACAGGGCAGAACATGGAAGAAAGAATTTAACGAGGAACAGCTCATTTTCTTTCTTTTCTTCTTCATTTTTACTGAACATCTACATAACTCCCACTCTCTCTCTCTCTCTATCATACATGCAGCAGCATATTTAAAGATATAAAGAGAAATCTAGGAGAGATTCACGTGTACACCAACATGGAAAGCTCTAAAATGCAACTAGTCAACATACACATGCAAATATAATATATTAAAAAATATCATCACAACTAACAAGCTTGAATTATATCTAATGATAGCATCAAAAACTAGTAATCAATGGAGGTGTGAAGAATATATAAAATTTTCAAGCATTTGTAGAGCAATATTTGAGTTCAGTTAGCTGAAAAATAATTATTTAGTCTTTATCAGTTTTTCTAAATATAATTAAAATTTAAAGCTTATACTTAACAGATATTTGTAGCAGAGATATGTTTTATTAATATAAGCCATGTATTTATACAGAACAATAGAGATCAATCTCCTGATATTTCTACACCAAATCAGTTAAAAACAGATTTGGTAAATATTAAAATATATACTGAAGATTATATACAGATATATACGGGCTCTATTTGTTTAGCCTATTACCCACCCTCAAGCGGGCAATCGGATGTGGAGCCCTAGCTTTCTCTTCAGATCATGAAATCATGTGCTCGGCAAGGACTTAGTAAAGATATCGCAGTCTGATCAGCACCAGCAATGTGAGCAACACGAAGCGATCCCGATTGAACTTGATCTTTGATAAAGTGGTAGTTAATAGCAATATGCTTCATCTGGGAATGGTAAATAGGATTCGAGCTGAGCTGTGTCGCGCCAACATTATCACAATAGATCACCGGACATTGTGGAATAGAAGCATCCAGTTCAAAGAGAAGATGACAAATCCAAGCCACTTCAGCGGCAATGTTAGCTACTGATTTATATTCTGCCTCTATCGACGACCGAGCAATCGATCTCTGTTTCTTAAAGCTCCAGAAAATGGGATTGCATCCCAAGTAAATTATATACCCTCCCATAGAACAATATGTTTCTCGATCCCCTCCCCAATCCGCATCAGAAAATGCATGAAGAAGCATAGATGAAGCAGAGCCAGAAGACTGCAATGGGGAAGCAGAGAAGATTTGAAGACCATCATTAATGGTACCTGCAAGATAGAGAAGAAGTCGCTTGACAGCAACCCAGTGCTCAGTGGTGGGCTTGTGATTAAACTGAGACAACTTATTGACTGAGAATGCCACATCCGAGCGAGTAAGCAACAAATATTGTAAGCTGCCCATTACTTTTCGATATTCTGTAGGATCAGATAATAAAGTACCTAAAGTACTTGTGAGCTATGTTGAATTAGCCATTGGTGTCTGTACTGATTTTGCATCGGCCATATTTGTTTGATGTAGAAGGTTTTGAATATATTTCCTCTGAGATAACAATATACCATCTCCATTAGGAATAACCTCAATACTAAGAAAATAGCTTAAGGAACCCAGGTCTTTGAGAAAAAAACTTTTGTGCTAACCGAACCACATAGTCATCAATGAGTTTTGAATTACTACTCGTGACAATGATGTCATCAACATAGACAATAATAATTAGAATCCCAAAAGAATTGTGTTGAACAAACAAAGAGGCATCAGAAAGAGAGTTGTGAAAACCCGTGGACAATAAAAATTGTCGTAAAACTTGATACCAGGCTCGAGGAGCCTGCTTCAACCCGTAAATTGCCTTTTTCAGAAGACATATATGAGTGGGTCTGTCTGTATCTTGGAAACCTGGTGGCTGCACCATATACACATTTTCTGTTAATGGTCCTTGTAAAAATGTGTTATTAACATCTAGCTACTTTAATGCTTGGGCACTGGTGGAATCCCTTCGCAACAAAACAAGCCTTATACAGTTGAACAGAACCATCTGAATTCCGTTTAATCTTGAAGACCCATTTACAACCAACCAGATTCTGGGACGTATCATATGGAACAAGAGTCCAGGTACCATTCCGTACTAGCGCATCAAATTCCTCAGAACAAGCTTGTCTCCATTTCGGATCTTTTAGTGCTTGTGTAATTGTTCGTAGTTCAGAATCCTGCTCTGCCTGTAGCTGTAAGGAAAGACTAAGTTTTTGAACTGGCTTTCTAATATTATTTTTGCTCTAAGTCACCATTGGATGTTGATTGACTATAGGGGAAGAAGATGTAGTGGAACATGGCACATCATTTGGAGCAACACCAAAGGAAGTTTGGACACCAGTGGAAAAATTAGGCTACTGTATTGCAGTAACTGAAGGGGAAAAAACAGCCTCAGAGCTTTGCAAACAGATTTTTGGCTTGAGAGAGAACCATTAACAAGGGAAGAACCAGTAGAACCAACAGCACCTGTAGATGAAGTTTGTAGTGGCACAGAAAAGGAAAGAACAGGTGGTATCCAGGCAGTAGAAGAATAATTGGAAACAGACTCAGATGGTGAAGAACGGTGTGCAAAAGGAAAAATAGACTCAACAAACTTAACATGCCGAGAGGTATATATCTTTGAATTTGTTAAGTCTAGACAATGATAAGCACTTTGAGTCGAAGAATACCCAAGAAAAACACAAGGTAGAGACTTAGAACTTAATTTATGCTCTGCATAAGGCCTCAACCATGGGTAGCACAAACATCTATAAATCCATAGTTTGGAGTAATTAGGTTGACTATGAAACGAACAAAAATATGGACTAGACATTCCAAGAACCTTAGAAGGCATTTTATTAATTAAATAGACAGCAGTAGAAAATGCATGTGGCCAATAAGAAATAGGCATAGATGAATGAAACAATAATGTTAAGCCGGTTTTAACAATATGAAGATGTTTGCATTCAGATAAACCATTATGCTCAGGAGTATGAGGTGGTGCAGTTTGAAAAGAAATACCATATAAGGAGAGAAAAGAAACTAAGGAAATGAACTCACCACCATTGCCAGAATAGAGCATTTTGATTGATTTATTAAAGAACTTCTCAACAAGGGCTTTGAACCTAATAAATGCAGATTTGACGACAGATTTTTGTTTAAGAGGATAGAACTAGGTATAGCGAGTATAATGATCAACAAAAAAATCATAAAAGAGTGCAGGAGAAGTCCAAATATTAGAGAAAATAATTTCCATAGGCGCAATAGATGTAAGAGTAGAAGTAGAAAAAGGTAACTTATGACTTTTATTTATTAAACAAACATTACGATGAGATGGAAAACAAGAATTGTTAAAAGACAAAACGGACTTATTTTGTGAAAATATTGCATGAACTATGAGTTTCATATGATGACCTAGATGAGAATGCCAGTCTGGGACAGATGCAGCAGAGGTGGAAAAAGCCAAGATGGGAGAAGACGACGGCCACTCATAAACTCCATCCTTAGGTGTGCCTCGAAGTAAAGATTTCCCTGTCAACAGCTCTTTCACAAGGAAAAAAAAAGGTAAGAACTCAACAGAAACTTGATTAGCAAGACAAAACTGATATACTGAAATTAAATTCTTTTTCATTTCAGGAACACAAAGCACATTATCCAACTTTAGTTGTCTATTAGTTGCATCAAGTGTGGTACAACTAGTATAAGTAATAGATAAACCTGTACCATCACCAATCATAATGTCATCTGTGCCAATGTAGGGACTATGAAGTGCCAAGTTTTGTAAATTGGCCGTAACATGATGAGAAGCACCACTATCAAGAAGCCACAGAGAAGATTGTGAAGAAGAAGTAGCAGCAACATGAGCTTGTGGCCGCCATGGTGTCCCGGGACTAGAATTGATTGGAACAACCTTGAACAAAGGACACCTCTTTGCAAAATGCCCTTGAGTACAACAGATCTAACAACGACCCAGGTAAGGTCGTGATCCTTGTCACTGATTATTGCTATGTCCCTTGGAATTGTGATTCCCAGCCGATAGTTTTAATTGTGTTGATCATGAGTTCCTTGAGAATGAACCTGCAGCTGATTCCCTTGAGGAATGTTGATTGGCTTTCCTTATGTTCTTGTAGAAATATGAGCTGTAGCTGGAAAATTTAGTGGAACACTAGTAACAATTGGAGGTAAAAAGCCTCAAATGTCATGAGTTTTTCATGTAACTCATCAAAGGAAATAGCAACATCTCGAGCATGAATTGCTTGAATAATTTCTTTGTATGCATCATCCAACCCTTCCAGAATTCTATCCGTGACGTCTTCATCAGACTTAGGCGAGGCAAGTAAGGCCAGCTCATCTGTTTTCATTTTAATTGCCTGCATATATTCTGTTATAGTGAAGGTGCCTTTAGTAATGCTTTTAAGTTGTGCCTTGATTTGCTTTATACGGCCTTGAGATGGCTTTGCATATGTGGTAGTAAGCACATCCCAGGCCTGTTTTACAGTGGATGCTTTTGCAATAAAGGGAATGAGTGAAGGAGAAAGAGAACCAATCAAAGCATTAAGAATCAATTGATCTTGACGAATCCAAAAACGGTGAGCAGGATTTGGTAAGGAATCGTTACCAATAGTTGATGGTGGACAAGGATTAGACCCATCAACATAACCAAAGAGATCATAACCAATAAAAAGACTTTGAAATTGAAGTTTCCAGGAAAGATAATTAGTACTGGTCAGTTTTAAAGGAGCTTGAGCAGTAACATTAAAGGTAATAAGCTGCTGATTTGGAGTAGCAGGAAGAGCAGGAACAAGATGTGTGTCAGCCATTTGAAGAAACAGGGAAAGAAAACAGATTTGAGAAAAGAAAGAAGTGAGGATCAAATGACTTTAGTCTTGAAGCTTTGATACCATAACAGATATTTGTAGCAGAGATATGTTTTATTAATATAAGCCATGTATTTATACAGAACAATAGAGATCAATCTCCTGGTATTTCTACACCAAATCAGTTAAAAACAGATTTGGTAAATATGAAAATATATACGAAAGATTATACACATATATATACGGGCTCTATTTGTTTAGCCTATTAATACTGACTTTTTGTTCACTTGTTTGAATATCCATTCCTATGCAGCATTAAGAGAGGAATATATGATTCCTAACCATATGGTTCCAATTTTGGTTTTTGTTTTATATAATAATGCTCCGTTTTAATACTATTAGTTATATGTTGTTCTAGGACTTCTGCAACCGCATATAAAGCCATTAATAAGTTCAAACTTAATCTCTTTAGAAGACTTTTCAAGTCATGACAGGAATTGGGCGATTGCTTGTATCAGAACTAGGTCTAACTCACCTGAAAATCCGCGTTTAAGAATAAAGAAAGGAAGAAAGAAAGATTGTAAGATGATGAGCTGATGCAAAGATTAAAACTAACGAATGGAACTCAAGAAAATATTCAAAGAAATGAAAAATAGATCAGCAAAGAAATTGAATAGGAAAACAGATAGAACAAATACAATCTGATAGATCCTTTGAAGGAAATGCTGTACGTTCGGTTAAGAAAATCGACAATTTCATTCAACTCTGCAATTGTATTGTGTGAAGCCATTAAAGAAATTTGTGAAGAAAAACCCTAAGAAAGCCAGATTGGAGAATTCTTTATGAAATTGATGAAGATCAGAATTAAACTACAATGTACAAAGATCAGAAAATGAAGAAATCTAAAAGAAAAGAAAATCAAAGAGAAGAAAAGGAAAAACCAGAGAATTGATGAAGAATCTCGAAGACCAGAAATTAGGAATTAGAGTTGGATGGCGTTCTACGCTCTAATACCATATCAGAACTGGGCCTAACTCACCTGAAATTATATCCCATATCGGATAAGAGTGAGGAGGATCTAATCTTTATAAGGCTGGACAATCATAACCTGTCAACTCGGATTTTCAGGTAAGTTAGGCCCAGTTCTGATATGGTGTTAGAGCCGACCTTGCTCTCTGATATTGGGCTGCCCGCAAATGTCCAGTCTTACAAACTTCACGCTCTAGATGTCCAGCCATGTGCGTGAGGGGTGTATTAGTCGTGAAGCTTGACAACAATTTCCAACCATTTCATTTTCAAGACAGGTTTTAGCATTTGATTGGACCAATTTGCATTTAAAATTGTCATACATGACTTTTCTTCCAAGTTGTCATATTAAGGTAAATTTCTATCTGATCTGGTTTCCATAAATAAGTTTGATTGGTTGAATGACCAACTCAAATAAGGGTGATGCTAATATGATCACGTACTAATATGCGGAGGATTTTTTACTTTTTATTTTTTCAGAAAATAAAATCATAAACTGTTTATATTTAATTTCGAAATCAATTTTAGAGGGTCACAATTTACAGATATTTGATTCTGTTTGAAAAAAATATCACATAAAATAGATAGAACCGTTAAAACTATTAAACTGAATGGGTCTAATTATTTTTTGTAATATTTTTAAAATATAATCAAATCAGCAAATTACGACCTCTAAAATTAATGTCGAAATTAAATATAAATAATCCATGATTTTATTTTAAAATAATTAAAAAACAAATAAAAAAGACAACCACTCACACCTCAAAAAAATATGTTGACTTATTACGCGACTTTGATTCTTCCAACTAAAAGAAAGAAACACGATTGGTGTTACTTATCTTCTGGGTATTATATCTACATGTTATTCTTTCTTCTACAGTAAAAAAACCCATCTAAATTCAAGAATTCTGTACCCCAAAATTCTTAATCAATGTATTCTACTCTTTCTGCTTTTCTCTTGTTCTGTCTTTTGCTCCAAATTTTATCAGTATTTGCTCAAAATGATGGTAATATAGCGGCGGGTAGCTCACTCACTGCAGGTAATGGGGCACAAGAATGGATTTCTCCTTCTAGGGATTTCGCTTTTGGGTTTCACAAGCTTGAAAATAATGATCTTTACTTGCTGGGTATATGGTATAACAAAATTCAAGAAAAAACAATAGTATGGTATGCAAGGGGAGATGATTCTTCTGAACCTCCCCTTGCAAGCAGAGGAGCAAAG
>CATIWJ010084020.1:0-11417 GCA_949640765.1 Croton laevigatus | reverse complement strand
TTCCAACTACAATGAACTTAATTTGTAGCATTGCACCCTAGAGAGTTATCAAATAAAATTCCCATGAAACTAGGAATGAGTTTTTAGTAGCTAAGTGTTTAAAGTTTGGCATTTGCTGAAGAAAGGGGCAAACTTTACATTGGCAATATGTTGCTGAACTCCTTCCTTACATGAGTACACAGTAGTTCGGTTTGGGTTTTTGTAAACAGGGCCCCAGTTCTATAAATCGCACAGGCCTCTAATATCTCAGGGCCGGGGCTGCTGCTTCTGTGCATACAAAGCTGAATGCTCTGCTTCTGTGCATACAAAGCTGAATGCTCTGCTTACTCAAACACTGAATTATTAATCTTTCTCTGTTTCTCAACACTTAACACCATTGAATAAGCTTTTCCAATTCCAGGAAAACAATCCATGAGTAAAATCTGGTTTTTAACATAGTCATATGAGTCATTGCTAGTACTACACCAAATTGCATTAACTTCTCATTTTCCAGATCTAAGATTGCTTGTACTACAACAACATAACATCTATCAATTACTCCACAAGTGCATCTAGGTAATGGCCTTAAGCAAGCCAATTCATCCCAGCATCTCTTCATTTTAGTGTAATAAGTAGTTACTGCACTGTTACCTTGAATCGTACCTGATATCTGTTTTCTGATTTGATAGATCAAAGGTCTGTTGCAATCTCCATATCTAGAAGCTAACTCCTCCCACAGATTGGAGCTTGGAGAATATAGGAATGAATCTACCAAATCTTGTGACACAGAATTCAGAATCCAGGTAGTTACTGCACTATCCACATTCTTTCATTTCTTGAACAACACTGAGGAAGGATTAGGCATAGGTAACTCTCCATTAATGAACCCTAACTTGTCTCTTGCAGTTAATGCAGTAACCATGGATCTGCTCCATGAAAGATAATTCTTCTCATTCAAGGTAATTGGTAGTATTGTGATCACTATTTGTCAATCTATACGCATCGTCTTCATTATTTTCTGCATGTGTAACTCTTACAGGATCTGCCATGATAGGAATTGAAAAGGAAAATGGAATAAGAACAGAAAGCTATAAAAATCAAGTTCTGTAGATCGGAAAAGAAAATCAAAATCAAAAAGCTAGTTCTGGATCAAATCAGGTTCTGGATCAGATAGCCACTAATACCATGAAAGAAAGGGAAATTAGTAGAGAAAAAATCATTTTATTTTCTCTTTCTCTGTATTCAATACAATTTCTCATCGGTACTTTATTTGTAGATACAACCTTTATTTGTTCTCTATTTAAGTGTTCATACGTTTATTCTTCTTCTTGATGAGCAATAAGAACAGAGCAATAAAAACAGATTTTTGTTTTTGTTGTTTTTTAAAATTTTCAGTATTCTGCTTGTTCTTTCATTTGGAATTTTTCCTCAGAAAATTTCTTTCAGTTTTAGTTTTAATTTTCATTTAACAAATTGATTTGTGATTTTGAGAAATTTGATGGGTTCCACATGTTCTTATTGTCTCTGGAGAAGAATTACAGACTATAAATCTATACTTCACAATACACTAAGAATTTCAAAGACTAAAAGGTCTCCCCATCCAACGTCAATTCTCCATATATAGGTTAGGTTCAGTTCAGACATTAATTATTTCAAAAATTGAATACCAAATCATCAATTACCGAAAACCGAATTTCAAAAGGTCAAAAAAATTCAGTAATCGTCACTGAATTATTTCGGTAAAAAATTTCAGTAACGGTAAAAACGCTCACCCCTAGAACAGGTTTTACTTTCTTCTTTGCTGTCTGTCATTCCTCTTAAAAACATCATGACTACTTTGCTAATAGATTCTCCATTTATTCAAACATATATATATTTTTTGAGATGTATCATATTAAATTTCGGGCCAATGTTTTCTCCTCCATTCTAAAAGTTTCACGTGCTACAATTTTAAAAATTATTAGTGTTGCTTTCCCCTCCAAAGTGGTCATAGTTTTAAAGCGCGCCACTGTTTTAGTGGTAGCTTCTAGTTATGTTTTTGATGTGGCCGTAGAAACTGAGCTGGCGCTTTGGGACGAACTGGACCGCCAGGCCCATTTCGGCAAATAGGCCCATTCGTTGATTTTTGCGGCCAAAGCTGCCGCAAACTTTCCAGTAGCGGATTTTGGCGATTTTTGTGGGCTTTTCCATCGGAAACGGGCCAACGATCGAAACAAATAGGCTTTGCCTGTGACGTCCGTCGCTTTTTAGCCAAATTCCTTCATTTAGGCCTTCAAAATTGCGTTTTTCGATTTTTTACCGTTATGGAAATTTTGGATTTTTATGTTTTCCTTATTATTTTCGATTGGGGTTTTTTGATTTCCTATTTATATGTAATATGTGAACAATGGACGGCAGTTTTGATGTTTTATGAACCCTAATTCTATTTTTCTCAAATTTGTCTATTTGGATGCCTTTTCTCTAGTAATTGTGCGCAATTCAATAGGGATTAGAAGATTGCTAGCGGTAGTCGTGCGCGATTCAACGTTCAGCTATATTTATCAGTTTCTTTGTAGTTTCCGCTACGTCAGTTTTTATGTGAATGAAATTTTGTACACAAGCCCTTGTCCAGAATGTAAGTTACCCATTTCTATTCTATCCATAGTTCCTTTGTTTATTTGCTCCTGAACAGGGAGGTTGTATGTGAGGATATTGATCCAGATGAACTTTCGTATGAGGTGAGTTGTGCTCCAATCTGGTGCTTTTAGAGCATCTTCTATGTCGCTTTACTGATGGTATATGCTTTGTGATCATTATAGGAGTTGATTGCATTGAGTGAAGTTGTTGGTAGTGAGAGTAGGGGGCTTTCAGCTGATACAATTGCCTCCTTGCCCTCAGTAAACTACAAGGCAGGAAACAGTCAGAATGGAACCAACGATTCGTGAGTACAAATTCTTTATCTTATCTAAATAGCAAGCGGTTACTATTTACATGATACTTAAATAAGAACTAGCTTGTGCAAGCAATCTCACTACCTTAATGCATAAAAATTTTATTTTATTTACTTTGTTAGCATGATTAATCCAGAATTTGTAATGCTAGAAGCCACTTCCTGTATATATATATTGGCCAATGTCTACTAAGAATATTTTAATTTTATCATTAATAGGCTGATGTATCCACCTTACAATGAATTATAAGTTAAATTCATAGTTTTCTATTTGAACTAGATCATTTATTATGTTATTCCCTATATAATGATTGGTTGTTCTCAATCACCCTTTCCTTTGAACCTAAATTGGTCGAGAGAGATGAACCCACAACACATTTTTTAACCTTCGAACCGAAACCCCAACTATAGAGATGGAATTCCAGAAACTAATCCGTTGTAACTGAGGCATAGACTCCCCACTTCTTTGTCTTATTACCACAGGTGTTTGTCAATGATGAAAGCCGCTGAACTTAAGACTCGAGTTCACAAAGAGGGCTAGGCCCAGCAGAGGACAGGGACTAGGGAAGACTGGTGGATCATAGAGCTAGGGGCGGATCGAAGGTTTGTCCATTGGATTGGGCATGGACGGTCCTCGATTGAGCCAACATTGATGAAAAAATGAAATAATCAAAACTTCTCCCATTGTGTCCAAAGCCCCTTTATTAAAAGATGGAGCAATTCTTACTCGACAGCTCGAAGCTGATCAATACATAACCATGTGATCCATCCTCATTTATGTACCCTACTAGCTTTATCGTCCTCTGCCTACTCCTCTTTGATTGGCTTCTATGTGTTTTTTTTTTTTTTTTTTTACTGGGTTATTTTTATCCAGCATTGAGAATGAAATGGAAGGGGAGGGTAATGGGGGTGAATTCTTCGCTCTTTTGATTAGCTCTTAAACATTTGTAATTGGGGACTAGCCGACTAGAAATAAGTTCCTATCCATTACATAAGGTGAATGTGCTCTTGATATAGTACTAGACATTTTAACACAATAAAAGCAGTTCTGTTCTTCTCATTTCATTTCTAATTTGCTGAATACAGTTCAATTATGATTTTCACTGGCAATGGTTGTTAAAATTTCGTATATTTGTTTATTCTTTTTCCTTCATTCAAGCAATGGAATAGAGTTGGATCATAACTATATTTACTGAAACTTTAGTTATCTGATCGGTTTGTTTATGCACAGAGGAAAAGTAAATTAGAATATTCTTACCCCAACTTTGACATGAATGAATTAGAGTTTTAGAATAACCTAATTCATTTGCAAATAAATATAATGCTCTTGAAATAACTAATTTAAAATTCAATTCCAATATTTTATTTTTTTGTCTTCAAAACATGACAAAGTAGATTTACAAATGAATTCCAAAAGAAACAATAAAGATAGCTTATTCTACATCAATTGGTTTTACTGATACTTGTCAAGTAACTCAAATTTCAAGAGTTTATATCAATTAATTATGAACATTTCATCCGCTTCTTTCGTTTTTTGAACTAATCTCCCTTCCTTTTTCAGGTTATGATGCATATTACTAATTGTCAACATAAAATTTTGCTATTTCAACCTAATAAATATGTTTTTTTTTTGGCTAGAAAAGAACAATCAAATGCTTGTTGATGTTGCCCATAGCAGAATTCATTGTATATATTGATGCCTATCCCACTGATTGAATGGCAAAGATGAAATGAAAATAATACCTCCATGAAATTATTTCAATTTAATTGTAATATTAGTAAAATAGTAAATATTTGTAACAAATTTTCGTCAATGTTACCTTTGGACTGTCAAGCTATTTAGGACACAAAGCATTTTTACTCCTAAACTAGAGAAATTAGATAGATCTCAAAAAATATTATTATAATCTTCAAAATATTTTTGAATATTTCTTTTGTCCTCTTTTTCTCCTTTTCAGCATTAGACCAATAATAATAAAAATCTAATTGAAAAATAAACTAAAAAATATGTGGAACAAAAATCATGAGATGGAAAAAAATTTAATAAAAAAACATTTTTGTCATGATATTGAAATGAATACTTGGAAAAGAAAAACACGATGCTTTTTGAAAATAAAAAATTAAAAAAAAAATAGAAATTTCTCATGGGTCATGGTTCATCGAGTGAATTATAAGTTAGAAAATAATGAGTTCGGAAAAAGGAAAGAAGCAACTAAGAAGATGGAAAGACTTCCCTACACCTTGTGATGACTCAATATGTTTTAAGTTAGATTAATTTATTTTTATTTTCAATTTTACAAAAAGTACTAAACTGTTTATTTTTAACATTTATTGCTAATTGGTATAAAAAAACTATTACAAAATTTAAAATATGTGAAATATAATTTTCAATGGGCATATACATTGTCTATCCTATTGGTACAATTTTGTAACAAAAATAATATTTATATTTCTATTTGAATAAATATTTTATTTTGAACAAAGACAATTAAAAATTTCAATTCCCTATTAATAAGGCAATCAGAGTCTAGGCTCTATCATTGCCCCAGTAATTCTATACTAAATTTTTTTATTAAATTAGAAAAAAAAAAGGGGGGGATTTAGATAGTCTTTGCATAAATGTGAGGTGTGAGGTAATGTATGAACTAGGAATTTGCAAAATTTGTCACTATTTGAAGACTTGTGCAAGTCTTCTTATGCTTCCAAACTCCTTAATGTTTCAAATTGATGTAGGATGTGAAATTTTTTGTAGTAATCCTGTGCCACCCAAATTTAAGGCCATAAGAGTGACCAACAGTACAAAATTTGTATATCTGGTTTGAATTCCAGCACTTAGTTACCCCGAATTAATTACATACACACTTATCATCAAAATCCTTGAGACAGCTGTTCAAATAAGTACAGCTCATAATTCACTGTTTTGCCAGTTAGTTTTGCACGAAGCTAAGTTTGGCAACTTTAAAATAGTACAAGAAAAGTTCTAACAGCAGCCATTTTACTTAAAACTCTTCAAATATGCTCAAAAAGTTTCACTTTCATAATATCTAGCAATCCATAACAAAAATATTTATAAAAAAAAAAAGTAAAAACTCTCATTTAAGAACAAAAAAAAAAAAATCAAATAAACAAATAAATTAGGGACTAAAACATGCTATATTTATACACTAACAATCTATTGCATGATATGTTTACTTAAACTTAGTTTCAACTGATTTCCTCTCATAAGGAATTTATAAAAAAAAAAAGCAATTTAAAGCTTATTTCAAAACTCTTATAAGGAGTTTTTGTTTAACCAATACTCTTGTGTTCTCATATAATTAGAAAAACCCTAAAATAACCTTAACAAACCTAGATCTAACATATCCAACTACTTTTATACCTTCATATAATTTGGTAATTTTAACAATTTTTACTATTTATAAGCTATTTATTAGCCACTCAGATAAATAGATCAATTTCTTATCAATCACTTATTAGTTCATTCAGCTAATCAAGCCACAAATTATATTTAAGCAACTTATACTTCATAAGCAAATTATAAGTAATAAGTCAAAAAATACCTGGTGGTTGGAAGCTAGCAGAAGTGGTAAGACCCTGTCCACATCCGGGTGCGTGAGTTTATATTTATATTAAAAAAAGGTCAAAAAACACCAGTTTAAGTAAATACTAGTGTGGTTGGCAAGAATTGAATTTGAGACTTCCACATCCTATACTCTTCATGTTAATGTATAATCTCAAAATGACCCCTAATTGACAAACTTAACACTTCTGCGAACAATCTGGAGTCTATCCAGTTGAATGATTATCGAACCGACCTCTAGGTCACAGTATGATCCCTTTGTAAGATGATGCCATGTACAAAGACGATGTGATTCTGAGGACGATGCCCTTAATCGAAGCCTCGCCCTCTAGTAACCTAAAAAAGTCTAGACGACTCCTCCTTAATCCGAACGATGTCCAGGGTACGCTACGATGGACGACCTCTACAAGATCATTCGACAACCATGGTTGCCTGGGATTGACCCATTATGAGCCATATCATCAAGAACAATGCAATTTCCCTTTTTTTTTTAAAATTCACAATTCAATTGCTGATACTAAATCCCGAAATGAAAAAGGTAATGGGTTGTAGTTCTGACAAATTGAGTCTATATTATAAATTATATAAGACTGCAAATTCCACGATAAAAATTATCATGTGTCCAAATTATATAGCACAATCAACATTTTAAAAATGCTACTGGCTATTTTTAATATCGGCACATGCAGATAATCCAACCGAACTGTTAATTTAAAAAAAAATTTGCATGGTTCTCTATTGTTTTTCGAATTAAAAAATATCTTCATCAATTATTTAATTTAATTGTAATAATATTAGAGAAAAAATTTGTACAAAATTTCTTCAACTATATAATTTTTAGCGTAATAGCAAAATATTGTATCCAAGTAGTAATTTTATTAATAGCAAAATATTGTATCCAAGTAGTGATTTTATTCATGGTAATTTTGGAATATTTCTTTTCCTTTCCTCCTTATTCGTCATAGTGAAAGATAATAAAAATCTATTTGAAAAACAAACCAAAACTTTCAAAAGGAAAAAAAGAAGAACAAACCAACAACAGATACGTGTAGGAAAAATCATGGCATGGTCAAGCAAATAATAATTTAAAATAAAAGTATTATCTTATTATAATAAAGAAATTTATTTTACTATGTATTTATTTGGTCACAAGAAATTATTTTTGTAAATCAATTTTGTGTCTTATTATGATATAAAAAATTCATTATGTCAAATTTTTTATTAAAAGTTTATTATTAAATTTTCAATCTACCGGCTATAAATAGAGAGTCGTATAACCAACGAATTTCATTTCTATAAAACACAAACAAATGGCTTTTGTTTCTATTACTCAATTCCTCTCTCTTATTTTGTTTCATTTCTATTTCCAATCTTTCTCAAAACCACTTTGTCCACTTGATCAAAGTCATGCCTTGCTCCAATTCAAGTCCTCCTTCTCCATTAACTCTTCTGCTTCACGTTTTATTTCAAATCCTTTTGCTTCAGATTTTATTCCAATTCCTTATCCCAAGACAGATTCATGGACAGAAGGAACCGATTGCTGCTTGTGGAATGGAGTGAGCTGTGACTTGGATACTGGTTTTGTTATTGGTCTTCACCTTCGAAGCAGTACGCTTTATGGTAATTTCCTTGCCAATAATTCTCTTTTTGCTCTTCGTCATCTTCAAAAACTTGATCTCTCTTTTAATGATTTTAATGGCTCTCAAATTCCATCTGAATTTGGCCATTTGCTGAGATTGACACATCTTAATCTAAGCTTTTCATTTTTTCAAGGCCGAATTCCATTAGAAATGGGTCAGCTCACTAATTTGATTTCTCTTGATCTTTCTTGGAATTATGTTTTGATAGTTGAAGAAACATCTCATGCTTTTAATAAGCTTGTTCGAAACTTAACCAAATTGCAACAATTAGACTTATCATTTGTGAACCTTTCTTTTGTTTCACCAAATTCTTTCATCAATTTGTCGTCTTCTCTATCATCTCTGAAACTCAGAGAAAGTGAATTGGGTGGGAAATTTCCGAAATTCAACCATCTCTTTAGTTTGGTTTCTCTTGATCTTTCTTCCAACAATGGTTTGATAATAGAAGAAACAATTGATACTTATGATATGCTTCTTGGAAACTTAACCATGTTGCAAAAATTGGACTTATCCACTGTGGATCTATCTTCAATTTCACCAAATTCCTTCATTAACCTGTCTTCTTCTTTGTCAATTCTTAGACTTGGAATGTGTAAGTTGGGTGGAAACTTTCCCGGTAATATAATTCAGCTCCCTTATCTCCAAGACCTTGACTTGAGATTTAATTATAACCTTGGTGGATCTTTACCAAAGTCAAATTGGAGTCTTTCACTCTACTCCCTATCTCTTTCTCAGACCAAAATTCCAATATATTTAGAAAATCATTTTTTCAAGAATCTAAAGTTACTACAAACATTAAGGCTCAGCGGTTGCAATTTAAAAGGTTTTAATATTGGATTGTTTGGAAATTTATCCAAACTCGTAGAGTTGGATCTTTGGGACAATAATTTCAGTTGTCCAATTCCATCCTCCTTTGGAAATCTTGTCCAACTCAAGTCTTTGGATCTTTCATTTAGTAATTTGAGCGGACCAATTCCAACCTCCTTTGGAAACCTTGTCCAACTCAAGTATTTGGACCTTTGGGACAATAATTTCAGCTGTCCAATTCCATCCTTGTTTGGAAACCTTGTCCAACTCAAGTCTTTGGACCTTTCAAATAATAATTTGAGTGGCGCAATTCCTTTCTCATTTGCAAACCTTAAGCAGCTCAACTTTTTAGATATATCAAACAACAAAATCAATGGTCCAATTCTCAGTTTCTTCACAAAATTCACTCAACTTCAGTATTTATATTTATCCAATAATCAATTTAGTGGTCACATTCCTTCAAATGTGGGAAATCTTTCTAATCTAGAAGAATTGGATTTATCCAATAATCAATTCAGTGGTCACATTCCTTCAAATGTGGGGAATCTTTCTAATCTAGAAGAATTGCATTTATCCAATAATCAATTCATTGGTGATATTCCAAATGTGGGTAGGCTTTCTAGTCTAATTTATTTTGATCTAAGCCATAATAAGTTGCATGGCTCAACACCAAGATCAATTTTCAATCTGGTGAACTTGCGAGTTCTCATTTTATCTTCAAATGATAAATTGATTGGAAAAATTGCTTCTGAAGTTTGTGAGTTAAAGTCTCTTGAAATTTTTGACTTGTCAAACAACAGTTTTAGTGGTCCCATTCCACAATGTTTGGGAAACTTGAGCATTTCAGTATTACATTTGGGAATGAACAAGTTCAAAGGAGTAATCCCAAATAATTTTGCAAAGGGCTGTAGCATGAGATATTTAAATTTCAAGCACAACATATTGCAAGGGAAAATTCCCCCTTCTATCTCTAATTGTAAAGATTTGGAAATTTTAGATCTTAGCAATAATGAGATAGATGACACATTCCCATTTTTTCTACAAACTCTTGAAAAGCTGCAAATTTTACAATTACGATGGAATAAACTTCATAGTTTGGTGAAAGGCTGTAACTCATCTTCTATTTATTCATTCTCTAAGTTGCGGATTTTGGACCTCTCCAATAACTTGTTCAGCGGACCTTTACCAGTGGAGTATTTCAACAAGTTCAAAGCAATGACCAACCTTGATCAGAATATGACATATATGAGGACACCGCAAAATTCTTCTTCTTATGATTATTCTGTTAGTCTTACATTGAAAGGGTTGGAAATCGAGTTGTTGAAAATCCAAACAATTTTCACAAGCATTGATTTATCATGCAATTATTTCACGGGAAAAATTCCAAACTCAATTGGAGAGCTTAAATCACTCAAGCAGTTGAATCTCTCCCACAATCATCTCATTGGCAATATTGAACGAACTTTAGGGGCATTGACCAATTTGGAAACGTTAGACCTCTCGTCAAACATTTTCATCGGAAGAATTCCTATGGAATTGACAAGGTTAACATTCCTTGAGGTATTTAATGTTTCATATAATCAACTTGAAGGACCCATACCTACAGGCAAGCAGTTCAATGCATTTGAAAATGGCTCATATGTAGGAAACGAAAGATTGTGTGGATTTCCGCTAACAAAGCCTTGCAATTTTGAGGAATTGACACCTGCAGGAGATCGAGATTCACAATATGATGAAAATGGATTTGGATGGAAATCAATTTTCACCGGATATGCATTTGGAGCTGTGTTTGGTGTAGTAATAGGATATGTTGTGTTTAAAACAAGAAAACCTGCCTGGTTGGTGAAGTTGATCGAAGGTGAAGGGCGTTGAAGGCCAAGAAGGAGCAATGGTAACAATCACTTATCTGATAGAAGAAGAAGAAATTAATAGTAAGTTTAATTAATAATTTCTTTTTTTTAGCGCTCTTCATTTTTTAATAGTGTTTTCTATTTGCTAGGTAAATGGTGGAAAATCATATGCCATGAAATAAAATCTTGAGATGTGTTGGAACATCAACAGCAATGGTTTTTTTAATTTTTTTTTTCTCTAATTGTTTTTCCAATCCTGTATTTTTCTTTTCTATTGTTTTTTTTTTTCTATTGTTCTGTTTGGAAAATTACTTTTATTTCTAGTGTTGTCCCCAGATAATTGATACTGAACTTAATCCATAAATGTTTAAGTGAAAAAAGAACCTTAATTAGTTGGTCAACAAAGCATTGTATCTATTCTGAGTGAAGTTGATTTTAATTTCTGAAAAATGCATTCCCTTATGTTACAATATCCAATTGGTGGATGGATCATGGATGTATTGAAGGCCTAAAATATTGTTCTTAATAAACTATTTACAAATCTACATACATAAACATTGTTCTGAAAGATTTAATTTCATTTTCGCATATATTGAGCACAACAACCTTTTTAAAGCAAGTTGAAATTGTAA
>CATIWJ010083982.1:0-14279 GCA_949640765.1 Croton laevigatus | reverse complement strand
TTTCGTTATGTTATTGATCACTTACCAGTTTGTTAATTTCAATTTGAGATAAGATAATTATTTCAGAACCATTTAATTATTTCATTTTGTCCTTTTATTAATTCTATTAAAAGGGATAAAAATCCAAACTTCTTAATTTGATGAGACTAGTATAACTGCTGCATGCACCAAATAAAACGAGAACATTAGTATTTATCAGTAACTATTATTGCTCGAGTTGCCAGTGAGGAAGGCAATGCGGCTTTTAAAAGTAGCCTCATCACAAGGTAAAAAAATTCCAAATTGATTATTGTAACCATATTCTTCTGCACTCTCTTGTAGCAAGTGTTGGAAGATAGGATTCTTGAGGAAAGAAGTGGGAACAACAAATCTTTTCATTTCATTGCCTACATAAACCACAAAATGCACCTTTGGAGCTCTTCTTCTTTTCTCAACATTTACTACTTTCTTTGGCATAATCTTCAAGAAAATCAATTAATTCTAAAAGAGCAATAACAAGAACAAGCACAAGAAGATGTCAAAAAAATTTTAAAATATTAATGCATATGCAGCAGAAGATATAAGATTTTTGAATATATAGAGGCGGAGAAGTGTTCATTTTCATCATTTTCTAGTTCTAATTCAAAGTTCTAAAAAGCACATGGAAATTTGAATGAAGAGAGATGCATGCTTGCACTTCCGCAATTATTATTGCAGTTGTGATATGGTCAAGTGGACAGAAGTGTCAAACTGCTGCTTAGGTTTAGTTGCACATGGCCCAGCTTAGATATTGTAACGAAGGGTGCATTTAGTCATTTTATGAACATTCCATCTTTTATTTTGTTCCTAAATCATCATATATGTCTTGGGAAAAAAAATAAAAATAAATCATCATATGTCACAATCCCTAAATTTTAGGGATATTATTATTTTATCACCTGATTTTTTTTACTTTTAAATTCAAAAGGAAAAGGCAAATTACATTATCCAAGAGCTCAACAAGCTCCAATAAATATGCGAGGCTCACGATTAGTATAGGAACTATGATGAACGGTCAAATTCGGTTTCTCCCGTTCGCTAATCTTGACAAGCAATACATTCGAAAGAAACAATAAACCAAACTAAATACTTGAAAAACTACTTATTTAGAATCTTACCAAAATGATAAAACAAAATACTAAAGACATATTCACAACAATAAATGGAAATCCTATGCAGTAGACCAACCCAAAAAGTGATGGAAGCCAAAACCCACTACCCTTCAACCATACCACCACTGTTACGGCTTCCTAAACACCACCCCCATTCACAAACTCCACTCTCCCATATTACTTCCGAACCAACCTAGTAATCACTCCACTACCCAATACTCAATTCCAAATTCGTAGCAGTACCTCCTCGGACCACCGTATACCGCCACCTTGTTTCAAGAAAACTACCACCTCTAAGCAAAACAAACCTCAAACCAGATAAAATTGAAAAAACTAAAACCAGAAAAACAAAAAGCCAAATAAACGATAACCGTATCCCCCCAAAACTGGGATACCTCCACCACCCATCACAATGGTAAACTGCACAGGAGCTGTGAAGCCATCTTCGATTCTAGACCCTCCAATCTCGAAGCCAATGAAGATGAAGATTGGTTCCGCTTTTCTATTAAAAGAATGAACAGCTGAGAGCAAATCCAATCAGGCCTCCTTGCAATCACCAAAGGAAACAAACCACATCAGAAAAATCAGAAGAAAACAAATGGATATATAAACATACATAATTTAAAATTAAGACTCAGACTAAAATTTTGAACGGCTTTTTACAATGCCGGCATCTGAAAATTAAGAAGTAGCGAGTTTTTGACGTGATTCAGGTCATTTCTAGTTGTTTTCCATCGAGAATTGTGACGATAATGAGATTCCATGCCGTTATCATCGTGTTTTTTACGAAAATTATAGAGTTGCAGTGAAGCTTCTGCTGGAGAAAATGAACAGGTTCATAACAGAGGAATAACGGCTAGTTAAGGTGACGGCTGCTCAAGGCTAGAGTTTATTTAAATAAACGAAATGGAAAAGATGAATATTAAAGTAAAATAACAATTTAGTCCTTGAAATTTGTTAATCTTTTTAATTATGTTCTTTATCATAACTAGGGGTGTGCAAAACCGGTTCGGTTCGGTGAACCAAATCGAAAATCAGTTTTCAGTTTAAAATCAAAATTAATTTTTATAAACCGAACCGAATTATTCGATAACTGATTAATTCTGTTTGGTTTTGGTTCGGTTTGCAGTTCGATTTCGGTTTTACACACATTTTACTTCTAAAATTTGGTTCGGCTTATTAACTTTGGGAACAAAAAACCGAACCGAATATTTCGGTTCATATATTTTACGAACTGAAACCGAACCGAATAATTCGGTTAATCAAATTTCGGTTAACCAAATTTCGGTTCAGTTCCGGTTCGGTTTTACTCACCCCTAATCATAACATGCTTAATTAATTGTACTCAGGCAATAATTTATTTTTTATATAAATTTTATTATTGTTACTATATAATTAATAAAATTAATTACAACATTAATAAAAAGAGTTAAATCGTTTAACACACACTGGAAAAAAAATTATTTTCTTTAAAATACTAATAATAATGATATATTATTATTGATTATTACTACATAATACGAATAACCCAAGGGGTTGGCCTAGTGGTGAGGTAATGTCACAAAAAACTAAAAGTCCCAGGCTCAAACTTTTTTTGGGGTAACTAAAGGCAAAAAAAAAAAAAAATACGAGTAACATTTATTATGTCAGTCACATATCTTTTAAAATTTTGGATAAATTTTATTTTTTTTAATTTTTGCAATTTTATTTATTTTTAGTATATTTATAAGAATTATTTTTTTAGTATTTATGAATAAAAATACTAAATTTAAATAATTTTTAAAAAAATTTCCACTTAATTTCTTAATATTTGATTTTACTTATTTATTAATTAAAATTTCTAATTTGATTTTAAAATGTCAATTAATAAATTAAATAATTATTTTCTGTATATACATTAATAAACACTAGGACATTTTACTTTGCCACCAAAAAAAAATCCTAGCACCTATATTGTTTTTCTCTAAATGTGTTTATACGTTCATATAAACTAGACAAACTTACTTGTGACTGTATATATATATATATATATACTTACAGAAAACGACCCAAAATTAAAACACAAAGATACAACCATCCATATTCAAAAACTACGTGGATATATTAATATATATTTCAAAATGTAAGGATCTACCTACATATTAGGGAAAAATTTGGGGACCCAAAAAATAATTGTCCCTTATGAGATATTTAAATTAGGTTTTATCCTTGCAAGTTAGATCGATTCAAACAATCATTGCACGTTAGATGTGGACCAAAACTAAAGTTCTGTGCGGCAGCATGACGTTAATTGCACGCTTCTAAAAAAAAATTTTTTTTTGAAGAGTAAAAAAATTATTTGACAATTTAATTTTTTTTAAAAGATATTTGACTATTTAATTTTAAAATTAGCAATATACATTTTTAATTGATTTAATAGCCTGCAAGGCGTGGTTAAAGAAAATACACACCAACCAAAAGGCTATTTTTCTGGTCAAGCAAGAAAACGAATTTATAAAAAAAAAATGATATATTAAAAATATATTTTAAAATAAATTAAAATATTTATAAATTGGAAATTAATTTCATTACTATAACTTATTCTAAAATGAATTCAATTCATCATTTTTGGAATGTTTAACTTAGATTATGAAGTTAAATTGTTAGTTTTAGTTCACCTTATTGAAAAGGAGCTTTGACAAAACTTAATTAGGTTCAAGCTTGAACTCACCTGAAACCAATGGCTGGTTAAGAATAAGCCAAACTTGAGCTCAACTTATTAAGAAGTTGAAATGTATCAAATTGATAAGTTAAAATGATATTATTTTTAAATTTTGTTAGTATTTATATTATTTTTTTTAATTATTGAGATTTTTATTATTCACCTTTTTTTTTCTTATAATTTTTTTTTCATTCTACCAAATCAACTGACATTTATTCATTATAAAAGCGGACCCCACATGCACTAAAAACAATTTATATCCACTACAAGATAAAAGGTAAAATCATCATACTTTAACCAAAAATACCAAAATCTCACTTTTTCTAGAACAACGATTTACTTTAAAATTTCATTAAAATTAGAACGGATGTAGTATATAAAACCAGACTCGTGAATAGGCTCGACTTGATAAAAGCGGTTGCTGAGTTGATCATTTATCTCCCGAACCGAATTTAAACGAGTTTTGACGAAATGGATTTCACTTACTACCTACTAGCTTATTGCCCTAATTAATAGTATTAGTATTTTTTATAAAAATGTTAGTTGGAAAAATTAAATATATTAGTTTCGGACCGCACGTCGACGTACACGTTATACGAAGTTGAATGAAAGCTCCCCGAACCGAGGAAAAGGCTTTACTTCTGCGACAGCTTTTCCCCTAAGCAAACGCAAAGTTTCCTTATTTTTGGGTCATCGTTCATGGATATACATTTGCTTGCTTGGATCCGAGTTGGATAATGTAGACCCCGTACCCCACCTCTCCTCTCTTTGTTTTCCAATATTGTATTTTAAAATTTATTATTTAATCCTCAAATTATGTATAATATTACTAAGTCATCCATGTATTTTGAAGATGTAATTATTTAATATATAAAGTTTATATCCATTCAATTGTTCGGTCCTTCTGCATATTTATTTCAGTTCTCTTTTAAATTGCATGGTCTAGGAGTACCCTTTTTTATTTTTCAAAAATAAGAAAAAATAAAATAAAATGACAAAAATATTTTTTCATAAATAAATTAAATTAAATGTATTTATGTTAAATTATAATATAATATTTTTTTTTATTAAAAGTCTAGCATAATATTCCAAGAAATGGACAAAAAAGACCATTCATTCATTGGAGTTGGATATTAACTTTAGAGATTAAATAGTAACTTTTTCAAACTGCAAATATAAAAGAGTAATATCGTACAAAATTATAAAGATGAAATGTACAATTTTTTTTTTCTAACATATAAAAAACAACAAAATCATTATATATACCTTTAAGCCAATGTTAGAATAACCTTTATTTGATTTCCCATTTAACTCATCATATTTTTAATATCAGAATTCCTTACAAAGGTACAACTATCTTTTATATTAGAATTCCTTATGAATTAATTTAGAGTAGTATTTATAGCTTCTTTTTTTTTAATAAACAATTTTAGTATTTATAATTGAATTTAATACGAGTCTTATTGCAACATAGAAGATAAAACGAAATATAGAAGTCATAAGTTTTTCTCGCTAATAGTATAAATCTAGCATTTGTTCCTAAACTGTAAATGAGCTCCCGACGAGTCTTGATAAAGTTCAAACGATAAATGAGCTAACATATAGTTTGAATTTATGAATCTAAATTTATATAAAATATTAACAAAAACTTAAAACTGATATCTTTTTCATTAATCGAGTCCAAGCTCAAACCCGAAAAAATTTGAACTTCCAAGTTGTGCTTTAGTTGAGCTCAGGCTTGGTTGTTTTTAAATGAGTCTAGCTCGATCATGATTCTCGGCTCGAATTGAGCTCGAATTTGAATAAATTTTTTCAAGCTTAGCTTGAAAGGGTAAAATTCAGTTTGACTTCACTTATTTAAAACCCTATTTATCCTTAAGCACCCCTTTATATTGCTCCGATGACACATTTACCGAGTATCGTATTTTTATTAAAAGCTTGACAATTTTTCTGAAAAAGCAGGCTAATTGCTGCTAAATGGTGAAGTTACGGGCAATTTGGAGTATATAGGTGACATAGATTACAGCTAAATACGAATCAAGTTTAGTGGCCATTTTGAGACTTAATTAATTGTACCTCAAGGTAATAAGCAACCAGCTGGTATCTTGCTAACCCTAAAAAATACTTCCTTTGTTAATTTATTGAAAGTTTGGGTATTTATTTGAAAGAAATTAATTTTTAAGTACAGATTTGTTAGTATCCTCAAAATTTAGGCACTTCTTGTGAAAATTAGCCCTTAATTATGATGTGGAAAATATAAGATTGGTCTCCTTAGGTAGGCGATGTACGTGGTAGGTGAGTAGGGTTTCCTTATTCTTTCATATTATATATTCCCCTACGAAATACCTCCAAATATTAAACCAATCAACCAATTTTCTGTTTTTAATCAACCAATTTTGAAGAATTAAAGATGGCATGAAAATAGCATTTCTTAATTTTCTAATTGACCCAACCCAACTACAAACCACGACCGTTCACACTCAACCATATTTATAAAAAATAATAACAGAAATAAAAAAAAAAAAATTTGACCTTGTAGGATAGCAAAAAGAGAACTAAAACCCCAACAAAAAGTTCACAATCGGTGGGCACAGTGGATTGAGACGCTAGACTTTTTAAATATATTCTAGAATTTGAATTTTGACATTGTGAATGAAAAAAATTGAGTTGAAATAATAATTTTCTTAATAGGCATCTGTAATACCCGAACCCCAAACATTGTGTATTTTGCGACTCGTGCCATGATTTGATATCTGGAAACTACTTTATTTATAAAAAAAAACCCAAACAAAACCAATAAAACAAAACATGTTGTCACCAAAAATCCAATCAGTCATCAGGAGTCGATCGAACCATATGTCGTTTTGTGCCACATAGGACAATCATAACCAGAGTCCAGCCTAGTTTCACCTCCGGGCTTTCACCGGCTATTCCAGTCACCCTTCTCTCTCTCTCTCTCTCCTGTTCTTTCTTACACATAACATTTTAGACAAACGCTGTCCCCGCCTGCCTCGCCTCCTCCATTTGTTTGGTCTATAAATATAAACACTCGCAAACATGCTCTTTTTTTCCCTTTTCTCTCATTTTCTCCTTTTCTTCAGTCTCTTCTCTCGCGGACCGTTTTCCGGCGAAATCGCTGTTGTTTCCCGCCGGCGAATCTCTCGTCTCGCCATTTTTATGCTTCGTGAAGGTTTGTTCACTTTCTCCCTCTTTTTCTCTTTCTCTCTCTGTACATTTGATTGAAAGCATTTTAGATCTGGCTTTTAAAAAATTTTTCCAGCTCAGTTTGATCCATTTTCTTTTGTTGAATGGATAATTCTGGTCGTACTGTTCCTTTTTATCATCAGTATAGATTTTGTATTGTTAGGTAATGGATCTTGATCTGCGGTTCTTGATTTTAGCCTTGTATTTATGAAAGATTAGTGCTTTATGTAAATAGGATTTAGTGCAATGCATTTATCTTTGAACAACTAAGGATTTTTTTCCTTCAAATTTTTGAAATATAGATTTGTTTCAAAAGTGTTTGCTTATCTATTTTCCATTCTCGTCCCCTCTTTCCATCAAGCTTTGTGATGCATTTTTTTTTATGTTGAGGCAATGAGAAGGTTCTTGTTCATTTCTCACTCCTTCCAATTGATGTGGTCAAATTCTAGAGCGACCTAATTGAATGGATAAAAGCTGCTAAATTTTGCTTGTATATTTTCTGTTGAATTAGTTGTTTTGTTATCTTTTCCCCCTTTTTAACATTAGTATCCTGCAAATTGGGAATTTTCTTATTTGTGATAGAACCAAAGTAGTCATTGCTTCGCTCAAGGATAGTAACAGAAAAGCAAATGGATGGAACTAGAGACCTGGGACTTAAGAATGTCGGCTCGCATTGCTCAATCAATGAAATGGATGATTTTGATCTCTCTCGCCTTCTTGACAAGCCAAGGCTGAACATAGAAAGGCAGAGATCATTCGATGATAGGTCTCTTAGTGAGCTTTCCATTGGTCTTACAAGAGGAGGCGGCTTTGACAACTTTGAGAGCACATTTTCTCCCGGAGGAAGGTCAAGGTCAGGGTTTGACACACCAACTTCATCAACTCGCAACTCATTTGAGCCCCATCCTATGGTGGCTGATGCTTGGGAGGCACTTCGGAAGTCCTTAGTGTACTTCAGAGGCCAACCAGTTGGGACTATTGCTGCGGTTGATCATGCCTCAGAGGAGGTTTTGAACTATGATCAGGTAATTCTCTAACCAATTTAGGATCCTTGTTATATTTTCTGCAGGTGCTTCCTTTCTATGATATCTACATGAACATGAGGGTGACCTTGTTTTATTTAGTTTTCATTCTCTGGAAATATGTTGTTAATCTAAATCCTGTCTCTTCAATGAAGTGCTGTGAGTTTATTTTACTCATCCAGAAAATGGTCGTTGGGAAGCTCTGATGTCGATTAGTGATCAAGGTTAGAACCAAATGTTGATGATAAGCTAGTGGAGGACGAGATTAGATGGCATTGAGAAATTAAGGAAGTTTATTTTTTTTTATAAAGCAGATATGGAAATCATGTTAACCATGGTGGGTTAATGATGATAAGGATGCATGTGTCTGAACTGCAAACTCTGTTGAAAATTATTTAAGCTGAACCTGATCATCAGAACTCAATTAATTCCAATAGATTATTCATTGCAAATGTTTACATTTCTTAAGTTTTAATGGTTGAACCAGTAGAAGCATAAAAAATGTTATTAAAAATGCATTGGATCTCTTTTTTCATTCTTGTTCTCCTTCTGTTTAGGTCTTTGTAAGAGATTTTGTACCCAGTGCGTTGGCTTTTCTGATGAATGGGGAGCCTGAAATAGTTAAGAACTTCCTGTTGAAGACACTGCATCTCCAAGGTTGGGAGAAGAGAATAGATCGATTCAAGCTCGGGGAAGGGGTAATGCCAGCTAGCTTTAAAGTTCTTCACGATCCTAATAGAAAAACAGATACACTGGTTGCAGACTTTGGTGAGAGTGCAATTGGAAGAGTAGCCCCTGTTGACTCTGGTTTCTGGTGGATCATTTTGCTTCGTGCATATACCAAGTCTACTGGTGATTTATCTCTGGCGGAGACTCCTGAGTGCCAAAAGGGGATGAGACTTATATTAACTTTGTGCTTGTCAGAAGGATTTGATACATTTCCAACTCTTCTTTGTGCTGATGGTTGCTCTATGATTGATCGCAGAATGGTAAGTTTTTCTCGCTGTCCCATTTGAATTGGCTTGTTTATCAAATGATTAGCTCCTTCTAACTAAGATATCATAACTTCCCTGATAAAGATTAATTTTCCTTTGTTATTTTGACCTTATGGAGAAGTTTCTAGTTGGTTTTTAGTTAAGAAGTTAGTTTACTAGAAAAGTCTTCCATTTTTCAAGTAATACATTCTGATGGGTAGTAGTGTGCTTTAAATTTTGATTTGATAGCAGTGATTTGATTTTATCCTTTTATACAGTGAGAGAATCGTACTATAGAAATTAATGATTTTATGAAAGCAGATATCGTGAAGGGCTGCCCTTATCCGTAAATTATTTTTTCTGACTTTAATACTCTCTCTTTCATATACCTTGTTAAGTTGATGTACATTATGCTTTGAAGTGCGAATACTTTGAATAATCGTGCCTTCTTGTTATGTAATATTTGTTTTTTCTTTAGGATGCCTAGGACTCAAGCTTGTGAATGTAGTGAAGATAAATGTAGTGGCTTTTATGTTTGAGCATAGGTGACAGAGCACTTAATTTTCTGACAAGTCTTAAGTGTATACTATAAAAGAGCATTGTATAAAAGTCATTCTACCTCCTTTTTATGAAAAATTAAATTTTTTTTGATGCCTTTTAGCATCAGACAATACATGAGTGATGTTACAACTTTCAAATAGTCCAGAAAGAGTTGATCTTGCACCCAGGACTTTTTGATAAACTAGTAATTTGGCTTCCTCAATCCTATAAGTAACAGCACCTTTCTTCCTTTTCTCTGTAAAGTAAATAAAGTCAAAGAAATCAAATAGACTTTTGAAGTATATTTTCAGGTGATTTGAAGTTTAATTTTGCACATTAAGCATGTAGTTTCCCCTATTTTTCAGACTCCTATGAATCATTTGATCCGTGCCATTCTGATATTCACTATAGCATCATTCATATTTAGGTGAAATCAAATCACCATATTTTGGTCTTTTATCTTATGCACCCAAATATTGGCTAATTCATTTATATAAGTATTTCAGTCACAGGACATGTTTTACATGTGAAAGATTAATTTATATGCTATTGATTTTTGCATTTGTACTGTTTGCTCTCACTACTTTTCTTTTATACACAGTGTCATATATGAGATGATATTTTTCATCTCTACTAGATTTTAAGTTTTACCTTTGCTCATGTTCTGAAGGATCAGACTTATGTTGCAGGGCATCTATGGTTATCCTATTGAAATTCAAGCACTTTTTTTTATGGCATTAAGATGTGCTTTGTCGATGTTGAAACATGATGCAGAAGGAAAAGAATGCATTGAGAGAATTGTGAAACGTTTACATGCCTTGAGCTATCACATGCGAAGTTACTTTTGGTTAGACTTTCAACAGTTAAATGATATTTACAGATATAAAACTGAGGAGTACTCCCACACTGCAGTAAATAAGTTCAATGTCATTCCTGATTCTATCCCAGATTGGGTATTTGATTTTATGCCAACCCGCGGCGGCTATTTTATTGGCAATGTTAGTCCTGCAAGGATGGATTTTCGGTGGTTTGCTTTAGGTAATTGTGTTGCCATTCTTTCATCTCTTGCAACTCCCGAGCAATCAATGGCTATCATGGATCTTATTGAATCTCGCTGGGAGGAGCTTGTTGGAGAAATGCCTTTAAAAATAGCTTATCCTGCAATAGAGAGTCATGAGTGGCGAATTGTAACTGGTTGTGATCCCAAGAATACCAGATGGAGTTACCATAATGGAGGATCTTGGCCAGGTTTGCTACATTTTTTCTACATATTATTGAATAATTTTATTTTTGTGATCGTTGCAGTTCAATACACTATTCTTGCTCTGAAGATAGTTTTACCATTTCTCATCAGGACTAATAGAACATTGCTTTATATTAAAGTTGAATAACAACTCTTGATGAATCATGTAAGAAGTTGTGGATATAGAAATGAAATCCAAAATTAAGTGCATTCTTTCAAGTATTCATTTTACATTTATTCAACCTTCGTTCTGCATTCATTCTACCTTCTTTTACCTTTAATATTTTATTTTGGACTAAAAATGTAGGATATAATTTTTTTTTTCTCTTTGCAATTTAGGTCTGTTACTGAAACCTCACAGTTTTAGCAAATGAAATAAATCCTGAAAATCAACTGAGAAATCAAGTTTTATTTTGTGAAACTTAGCATTTGTAGCGAATGAATCGTCGGCTCTCAAAAGTTCTTTTGCGTTATGTCTTCAATTTCATTGGGGTTAATTTGCTTGAGGTGACAGCTTGTGCAATTATTCTAAATAAGGATGTGAGATTTCTGTTTTCCTCCTGGAGTTTGATTGGATTTCCATTCATGATGTTAGAAGTAGTAGATTGTTGGTAAAGTTAATGAACGTTCTTGGTTGAATAAGATTTTCAAACTGGCATGGATGTAAGCTTTTCACTAATTCTTTTTTCCTTGCACTAGGATTTCAGATGTCTTCGGTAGTGACAACATAATGTGGCTGTTTTTTGCTTGACCGAAATATTCTTGCATGAAAAACTATATGCCACATACTTAATGAGCAGTAATGGAATGTAATAAAATTCCTTTCTAATGTAATGTTTATGCTGTCTTGGTTCCTTTTTGGATTGGGTATTACATTTTAGATGGTCAGAAAAAGTAAATATCATCCTCTTTTTCTGGGTATAAAATTTGTATCTATATTATTTAAATGCAGTGCTTTTATGGATGCTAACTGCTGCATGCATTAAAACTGGACGACCACAAATTGCAAGACGAGCAATTGATCTTGCTGAGACGCGTCTGCTGAAAGACAGCTGGCCAGAGTATTATGATGGGAAACTTGGTAGATTTATTGGTAAACAGGCAAGAAAATACCAGACATGGTCCATTGCTGGGTACTTGGTGGCAAAGATGATGCTGGAGGATCCTTCACATTTGGGAATGATCTCTCTTGAAGAGGACAAGCAAATGAAGCCAGTGATCAGAAGAAGTTCGTCTTGGACTTGCTGATAAAGACCCAAGCAAGGAACCAAGAAAAGTGTCCGGAAAGATGAACAGGAAAGGTGAGAGATGTTGGGTTTTCCTTAAAAAAGCGTCATTCGTTGCTGTTTGTCCCATGTAGGTCTGGTTGAAAGTTCCCTTTTCTTTTTTGTACAATAGATTCTCTGGTAAAACAACTTTCTTGCTTTTCAAATAAGAGATGCATTTTGCTGTGTATTAGAAAAAAAAAGGAAAAAGAAATTCATATGGCATTATAAAAAATGCCATCAGTTTATATCAGCGGCATTTGACTGCAGAAATGCCACAAAATTTCTTAATCTCATTTGAAACCCTCTTTAAACATTTCGTTTTCTTTAATTGAATTTCTCTGGGTAGATACCTAATTAGTAATTAACTCTTTTCAGCTTGTTATGGAGGTTTGAGCTGTGTTGTTGCCTCTTGTGAAAATCCAATCTTTGTGCATCCAAATTTCCCTTTCTACTGTATTGACTCCAAATAACCAGTTGATACTGTCATTTCTGAATATCTACATGTTGCTCTAATTCAAGGGAAATACAGCAAGTCATTATTTTGAGGGAGAATTTCTCTGGGATCCCTGTGGTTTTTTAAGATGTGCTGTTTGATCCTTCCAGTTTGGAAATTAGTCTTTAAAGCTCTACTAGTATTCCACGTCTAACTAGCTGGTCCTGTCCTTCTGTTGGGTTTTGCTGTTAAGTCCAATTGAAATGACTAAATTACCCTTAAATAAAACATTATTTTATTATGATCAAATCTTCCCTTTCCCTTACAATATACTACCTTCATATTTTTCAATTCTTTACACTCTAAAAATACAAATACCAAGAAAATCAATTTTTCATCAATATCAATACAGAAACAATAATAAACAATTACTAATTCTTTATAAAATTTACTTTTTCACCAATACCAATAAAATAATAATAATAATAATAATTACAAAACTTACTGTAAATTGAAATATAAAGAATCGAAAAATCTATCTAAAAAAAAATGTAAATAATTGAAAAATATGGAGGTAATATTTTTTTAAGTTCTTCTACGGGTAGAAAATTGAAGAAAAAACTTTAGAAAAGTGTAGAAAATTGCAAAGGGAAAATAGTGACATTAGTTTCTTGTTTATGCTATAGACGTCAAATTAAGAATTTTCTAGCTCTCAAGAAAGAAAGCTTTTAAGTTAAAAATTCAGCATCACCCTCAATGAAATGTCAATTTCAATACAATAACCCAAACAAATTTCAATTTGAAAACAAAAACCAATTTTAAACAAATTATTAGTTGGCCGTTTGGCCATGCAAGTTAACTACCTTTTCAGTAAAATGATATTTTAAATTATTTTTTGTAACTTGACATTTTATCTTGTGAATAAATTTTTATCAATACTATTATTTTTGGTCCTTTGGAGTGTTTTTTTTTTTTTTTTGGACATTTGTAAAAGAATCACTATCTTTCTTTTTTATCATAAAAATCCTTTTTTTACCCCTTTAGTTATAATACACACTGATGAGTTTGCTTTGTTACAAGGAAAAAACACAAAAATAATACCCATTTTAATTTATTTTGACAAAAATAATACATTTTTATTTTTATTGACAAAAATAGTTCTCTTTAACATAGATTCATGAGTTAAGTAGTACCTTTTTTTTTTTTTTAAACTGCACCGTAACTACTAAATAAACCATTTTTTTATAATTTTAAATTTTCATTTCATTTCTTTCCCATCCATCATCTGTCTTTTCAGGTTCTTTCCTTCTACTATCTTCTTCTTCTTGCTTCTTCATTTTCTCTCCATTTTTCCTTCTTCTGCCATTGTAGAATATGATCGTCACTGCCTCCAAACGAAAACCATCCGGACTGTTTATGACCGGTAATCATCTCTGCAACATGAAGGTAACATCTCTCGTCGAATATCATTAGAGTTTTCAGTCAGTATAGTCTGAGTTTTTGTAGTCCTTCAGTTTGCTATTCCGATCGATTTCTGATTTCACAATTTGAAACTCAGATCGCATGGTTTCAGATGAGTTTCTGATTTCACGATTTGCTTCAGAAAGGTGCGAAAGTATTATGTGTTAGAAACGCGTTAGTTCCTGAAATAAAATAAATAAACGGATCTATGAATTTGATTAGAAAATGCAGATAATACAAAATAATAAATAATTAAACATAAACGATAACCTTAACACCAATGAAGGAGATGGAGATACAGAA
>CATIWJ010083910.1:0-16991 GCA_949640765.1 Croton laevigatus | reverse complement strand
ATTAGAGTTAATTGGTGTTTAATTAGAAGTGATTAATAATTAATTGAGCGTTTAATAGATTTTATAGAATTTGTGGATGTGGGTAATAAATTGGTGATGAACTAGAAAAAAAAAATAATGGTGGCCCAACATAGTAAAGACCCATTTAATTATTTTAAATTTTGACATGTGCAAAGAGATAATAAAATAATATTTTTTTTTACTTCTCTAGAAACCTCCACATTTTTCAATTTTAACTTCACCTATTCTACTCTCTCCCATTCTTCTCATTTTCATTTTTCTCTCAACATTTTCCTCTCTTCTTTCTCTCCACATTTAGCCGGCCACCACCTCCCAAGACAAAAAGGAAATATTTCTCTCTTACCCAAGGAAAACTAAAGGAAAAGCTAGATCTAAGGTAAGTGGTGACTTTCCTACCACTATTCTTCCATTTCGTCTTGTTGGGTCTAGAGAGAATGTTAGAGTTGTAGAGATTTCTTTGGACCTCTTAGAGATCTCTTTAGATCTATTACGAAATTTGTTAGATCTAGTTAGATCAAAGGTAGAAATGGATAGATCTAGTTTAAAAATAGAAAACCCTAAATGTATGGGTTTGGGTTTGAATTTTTGTTGAAAGAAAAGCTAAATATATGTTGTGTTATAGGAGTTCAAGAGGCTAAAGAGGTAGACAAGGGCAAAAGCAAAGTTTGAGCTTGGTGGAAGAGCTATTCTTGAGGTTTGGTGCTTTCTATTTCTTGTAAAACTTAATTTTCTTGAGAAAATTTCTATTTACAATTTGTGTTGATGTAGTGACTTTTCTGATTTTTAGTAAATTAAAGAAAAATGATGTTAGGATGAGATTTTAAACCGAGATTCCTTAATATGTCTAATATGTGGGAAAAATAATTTTGAATGATTTTGAGATGAAACTGAACATTAAAAAAATAGGATTTCCGGACTGGTTCCTAGCAGGTACTCTGCTGGAACACTAAAATTCCGTGATTTTTAATTAAATCTACAAAACTAATTTGTGTGTGAATTTTTGTTATGTTTTACTTTAATGAGTCTATTATTTGGGAAAAATGATATTGAGCATGTTTGGTTTGAATTGGATATGAAAAGGAGGATTTTCCGGACTGCAGCCAGTGAAATTTCAAGCTGCAGCAATCTGGTTAAGTGATTGATTTGGCCTCTGAAAACAGCCCAGATCAGTCTGAAATTTTTATGGAAAGTTGTTGACATACTAAAATGATTCCAGATTAAATTTTAGAATATTTGGTTGAGTAAATTATTTTATATGCATTTTTGAAATCGGGGTAGATTTGGGTAAACATGCTTAGTTTTGCTCTAGAAGATTAAATATTGAAATAAATACAAATCAATGAAAATGCTAAATTAAATGTTGATGTTAAGCTCAAGTGACTACATTAGAATATTGGTATAAAAGTTTGATGCATCAAAAGGTAAGATTCGCGGATATGGGTGCCGAGAGAGAGAAGGCCCCAGAAAATATATGTGCCAAGAGAGAGAAGGCACTGAAACTATAAAATGAGCCGAGAGAGATAAGGCTCTGAAAATAGAAATGAAATGTGATATATTTGCCATGAGCTAAGAGAGAGAAGGCTCTGTGAAGTGCCATGAGATACCTATATCTTATCCTTTGATTCTACTATAGCCACGAGAGCACCAAAAGATACTTGATGATTTGTTTTCTGATTTAATGTTTTAACAATTATTTTCAACTTCATTGTTTATTTCTTAAAGCTTTATTTTATACATTTTCAATTGTTTTACTTAAGTTGTGGTTAAAGCACCCACTGAGCAATGATTCGCTCAGCGAGTTTATTTTCTTAAACTCATAGGTTGAAGAAGCTTAGGAGTAGAAGTAGAGTCTTCAGCAGCAGCGCCGACAAGGACACATCAGCATTTTCTTTTGGGTAGGTAATTCTCTTATATTTTGTATTTTGGTAAATGACATGTATAACTAGGAATGCTGATTAATTATATAATTGTATTAGGATTTGTATGTATGGCTTCTGGGTGTATGTGTATGGTTAAACTATTGTGGTTAATGAATGCATGCTAGATATATATTTAAAATATTATGAAAGTATTTGCATGATGTTATGGTGGAGGTTACAAGGAGTTGTTTAGAAGTGTTATACATGTGTTGATGACTTTATAGTAATGAGATGATAACGTGGAGTGTAATTGAAAAAAGAAAGAAAGAAAGAAAAAGACCATATGTTTAACAATGGAATAGACGTATGAGAACCGAAACTGTGATTGTGACATCTCTTCTGGTTCTATTCGTAGAATTAGAAAGGGTGTTACAGCAAATCTATGTTGATGACATTATCTTTGGTGCTACTAATGAATCTTTATGTGATAAGTTTAGTAAGCAAATGACTAGTGAATTTGATATGAGACTTATGGGCGAACTCAAATTCTTTCTAGGATTGCAAATTAAGCAAACCAAAGATGGCATCTTCATAAATCAAGTAAAGTATACAAATGAGCTTCTCAAGAAGTTTGGAATGGAAGGCTCCAAGAGTAGCAAAACTCCTATGAGCACAACCACCAAGCTTGACAAAGATGAGTCGGGAACGCCTAATAGTGAAAAGCTTTATAGAGGTATGGTCGGATCTCTTTTATATTTAACCGCCTCTAGACCTGATATCGTGTATGCCATTTGCTTGTGTGCACGTTTTCAAGTATGTCTTAAAGAATCACACTTGCATGCCATAAAAAGGATTTTGAAATACTTGTGTCGAACATTGCATTTAGGGCTTTGGTATCCTAGAAATACGTGCATTGACCTAGTTGGCTATTCCGATGCGGATTATGCCAGAAGCCTCTTAGATAGAAAAAGCACCTACGGAACATGTCATCTCCTAGGTGAATGTTTGGTCTCTTGGTTTAGCAAAAAACAAGCATTCGTTGCTCTACCCACCGCGGAAGCGGAGTATATAGCGGCCGGTGCTTGTTGTGCTTAAATCTTGTGGATCAAACAACAATTGCATGATTTTGGCATAGAAAAAGACCACATACCCCTTCTAGACTTACGGATAAGTCCAGAAGAAATGCTACGTTCTGTGATTAAACTCCAGTTAACCTATGTCTAATTCATTAATTACCTTTAGGTTATAAAATTTTTCTTTTAAGTCCCCCTTTTTATTTTATTCATCTTCGAGAGATCACTTTTAATACTTAGTCTTTGTATCAATGTAGTCTGAAGCCATCATGTATCTCAACACACACAACCAAACATCATAGCACTTCTATAGTAACCCACCTTATAACCTCTTCCTTTTTATGCATATATCACACTTTTAATTCACATTACCATCTAGACATATCTACTACCACTACTACTACTACTGTATATTAAGTACTATTACATCTTTGTACATGAGATGCTATTAAATTACATATTCAAATATAACATATAAATACCATATGTACATGCCTTATCTTGAATATAATTACAAATTATACTACTCAAAATAAACTATAGAGTGTCGTCTGCTGCTGCTCTAGACTCTACTTAACTCCAACCTACAAGTTTACAAAAATAAACTCGCTGAGCAAAACTATGCTCAGTGGGTACATAACCATCTTGAAAATATTTTGCAAATAGGCTTTCTAAGAATATGTAAAATTTGAAAACCTTTTTTTCATGATTAAAATATTTAAATGAAATTATACATGCAATTGAAATCATTAACAAAACCCTTTTTCATAATCTAAAACATACATATGAAATTCAACAAACAATTGAAATCATCAACAAATAACATATGAATCTTATTTAGTTTCATTGCTCTACAGGCATGGTAGAACTATAACGATAAGGCCTAGGGCTAATTCGGTCATTGTAATTGCCATTTGGGTCATAGATCGTGGTCAAAGCCATAGCTATGCCCAATTTTCATCAAGATTTTCTAATGTGGGTTATAGTACGTGGACGTTGACATAGCTATACCCCATGTTATCATCTCATTCCATATATCATTTCACATTTCATTTCATAATTCACTGCGCATTATGCCCGTATGTCACGACACACATTTATCATTGGGTTCAACTAGCCATGTAGATCATAAAACCATTTCTTTCATTCTTTCATATTTTCCCTCATTAGAATTTCACATGTTACATGCTTCCTTTTCAATTTTATACTTTACTTTGGCATCAAAAGTCATCATTCAAAGGTAAAAACTTAAGCAAAACACATTTGAAGTCTTAAAATATAGCTTTGGGTATGTCTCGAGTGAGATTAGGGTGTCTCGAGCGAGATATACCCCTTAAAAAGGTTGTCTCGTTCGAGATAAGGTTTGTCTCGTCCGAGAATAACTTACTGGAGTTTTGGGGACATTCGTCTCGTTCGAGATGAAACTGTCTCGATCGAGAATTTGCCTACTGGAATTTCTAGCGCAGTCATCTCGACCGAGACACTTCCATCTCGTTCGAGACGGGTCTAAAATCAGCTTGCACGATAGTTACTATTTTGGCCATAACTTTTGATTTACAAAACCAATTAAGGTGGTTCAAAATGCGTTGGAAAGCTTATTTTAAGGGCTACAAAAGTGTCTCTTATCATAAATTCAAAATCAAGTTTTTTCAATGAGAAAATGTAAGTGGAAAAATATAAATTCAACATAGTTCCAAAATTAACACTTCAAAAGCTAAGTTTCCACACAATACCCATGCACTTCACACAAAACCAAAGGGAATCATAAATATTACCCAACAACACATTTTTAAACACAAAACAAATTAAAAATATAGAGATGGTTAGGTACCAAACCTTGTATTTAGGGCTTTCCCAAGCTCTTAAGCTACTTTTTTCCCTTTATTCTATATGTCTCCTTCAACAATTCCTACAAAATATCAATCATATCAAAACCCTAACTTTCCATCAACTGTCTTTTACAATACTCTCTTCCTTTATAACTCATAATTCCATTTCTAACTTATATTTACTATCTCTCATCTCAATCTTCCAATTATCATCAAAGCCCTAAGCATATTCTATCATAAATAAAAGCTAGGGTTTAAAATTCTCACCTCACTATAGCTTTTATCTTCCTCCTTAGACTTAATCAAGCTTAAAATTGATTTTCTTGCTTTTGGAAATGTTGGCCACGGGTGGAGATGAAAGAAAAAGATAAAGATGAAGATGATGGAGAGAAAAGAGAGAGTTGAGAGAATGAGAGGGAGGTGGCGGATGGGGAAGAAAAATAAAGAGAAATTGGGAGTTTTCTACACTCTTCCACCCTTTTTATACTAAAGTAAATGGGTTTTGGGCTAGGGTTATATGGCATTGGGCTTTAGCCCACTCTTTCTTTTTCTTTCTTCTTAATTCATACTCTTTTTTTATTTATTTATTTATTTTATTATTATTAAGGCCCAAGCCTTACTAACCCAACTTATTATTATACCAACCCACATACTAATCTCTACCTAAAGGTCCACTTGTTAGCTCAATAATGCACCGCTTCACCGATCCAATGGATAACCCGAGTTTCGATTCTTCTTACCCGATCCTTGGGATGTGACATTCCTTCTCCGAAAACTAAAAAGGATAGGCATCGTCTAAAAAATTGTGAAAAATGACTCAAGGCTCTTTGTCAAAAATTTCAATTAAGTTGCTCATCCGCTTCGAAATCGGATGATGAACATGTTGATCCTCCGATCCCACATTCTAGTGGAGCCGGTCCCTCTATGCCTGCCTTGCCTAGCTCACCATCTTCCTCTTTCTCTTCTGGATCCTTACCTCTTGAAGAACAATTTGCTATCCAAGAAAAAGCTAGTGGTGCTGCTAAAGGGAAAGGAATCCATCTAGGAGATTGATTTTCCTTTATTTTACAATGTTTTTTATTCCTTGTTTTTTAGCTTGTTACTTTATTTTCATGGTTGTAATGTTTTTTTTTAATGAAATGAGTGTTATTTCTTTATCCAATTTTGCATTTTGATCTTTTTGCCAAAAGGGGGAGAACATAATCATTTGTGATTAATAAAAATTTTAAACTTAAAATTTATGCATCAAGTGAGGGGGAGCAAAATTCAACTAAATTTCAATCATGCATAGTTAATATTATTGCTTTAATCACAATATCAAGTAAGTTTGTCAAAAAATCAAAAAAAGGGAGATTGTTGTGCCTTGGTTCCAAAATCCCTTGTTTTGATTGTTTGACCAACTTATACTTGAAATTGTGAGGTTAGTAATGATGTTTTAAGTTTTTCAATGTGTTTTTAGTTAATACTCTTCATGCCCAAGAAAACCAAGTCGAGACTTAAGTAAAAAATTGCAAAATGTTGCCTCAGCAAAAAGGACACAATCGCGAGCCCTTAGTCTCGGTCGCGTCCCAACCATAAAGCTCAAGCCGAAAATTTTCTCAAGCTACTGGAACTGTCGTGACTCATTAGTCTCGGTCGCTACTTGGTCGCTACCTTCCTCAGCACTAGCTTCGCTCTCGAGACTCTATAGTCTCGGTAGCGACTCAGCTCTAAGAATTTTTCCTCAAAGCTTCTGGAACTATCGCAACTTCAAGTCTCAATACAGTCTCACTCGCTACTTTCAAAATGAAAATGCCGTTGCTGCTCAACTGTCAAGTCTCGATCGCGACACCCAGAGTCTCGGTCGCGACCTGTAAATTTCAAAATCAATGGCTAATTCATTAAATGCTTGCAGCTGTGACAGAGTACCGTTTTATAGCTATTTTAAATTTATGTGAGTAGTTGCGATCGCGACCCATGAAGTCTCGATCGCGACCTTGCTGAATATTTCAGAACAAGATTTTCTTTTGATTCTTTAACGGCTAGTCTTCAATTTTTGGGTATAAATGCACTCATTTATTTCACTGTAGAGGTTACATAACTCCAGAACTTATTATTCTCAACAACCTCTACACCCTCTTATTAATTCTTCTTAAATCAATTAATTCCTTTTTTGAGAGTTAGTTGGATCATCTTTAAATCCAACATTCTTTGTTGTATTCTTCAGTTGTGAGTGATTTTTAAACTCATCTTTTATTTTCATTGTATAGTTTGGTGTTAGCTACAAACACTAAGTTTGAGGTAAATTTGTAAAACCTCTTGTACTTTCTCTTATTTTTAGTGAAACCCAATTCCTCTCTAGGATTGGAGAAGTGGACATAGGCAACCGTTTTTGTAACAACCGTTAACCCAACTATTTCTAGCCGAATTAAGTGGTGCCACATTACATATGAACATGGTATACAGATAATAATTAATTACAAAATATATGGGTACAAATTTTTTTCTTTTATCCTAGCTTGTGCTGACTTCATCTTCACAGTATATGCCAATCTAAGTTCTTCGGGCCCACATGCTATTTGACAGTTTCTGTTTCTTTCACATCTTTCGGAGACCTACAAGTTCAAAATTAACCAAACTTGCTGAGCAATTTCTCTCAGTGGATACTTTAACTATGATAAACAATTTAAAAGTATATGCATAAATTAAAAAACATAATTTAAATATTTAAAACATCACTTATTAAAATAATCATTAAATAAAAACTTGCTCTTTTCAATAAATAAAATTCACGTAATTAAAAATAAAACTTACTTGAAGTAGCTCTACTAGATATCTAGACAAACCTTATCACTTAATTAGAATCACTTATTCACTTAATTCACACTTAACTTAATCACATAACGGTCGTCACCGTGAGAATCAATCATAACGGCCGTCGCTGTGAGCATATAAATGGCCATATAAATCACCAGGAAAGATCGATCAATCCGTACAGAAATTTGTTCGACTAAAACCTAGTAGAGCTTAAAACATTTTTCTCATAATTTCCACTTTTCCATAAAAATTCAATCCAAAATCAACATATTTAAAAATATACACTTTCATTCCAAAATTCCACAATCATCATATTTTCATAAACATAATCATATCAAATATTTATTTCAAAACTTATTTTATAAATAAATTTATCAATTAAAATTATTACTTTTAATAAAACTCGGTAATTAACTTGATTTTATAAAAACACTTGAGTGATAACTTATAAATATTTTATTTAAAATCCAATTTATGTATTTATATAAATACTTATATTTTCTTATATTTATTTTCAAAAATAATCTTTAGTAGTAAAAATATAACTTTTAATAAAAATAATAGTAGTACTAAATTTTGTAAAAATATTTATAATTTGAATAATTATTAACTTTGGTTTAGTAAAAGTAATTATTAAATAAAATAATACTTTCTTTTTAAATCATTCGTTTTAATAAAAATATTACTGTTATTAACAATTTCCAAAATCAACTTGTTTAATAAAAACATTGTAGTAAATATTTATAGTTACTTATTTGAACTAACTTGTAAATTTAATTACTTATATATACACTTTCAAAATATATTTCATTTAAAAGTAGTAGTAATAATAATATTATTAATAGTAGTAAAAATAATAATAATATTAGTAGTAGCATAAATAATAATTATAATAATAGTAGTAGTAAAAATAATAATTATAATTGTAGTAATAAAAAATAATGATATTTATAGTAGTAGTAAAAATAATGATAATAATAACAATTTTCATAATATTAATAGTTATAATAATAAAAGTAGTAGTTGCAATAGTAAGTAGTAAAAAGGATTTTAAATTATTGATTTATCAAATACCATTTTTATTAAATTAACATAATAATAATAATACTAATAATAATAAATATTAAATAATTTTTCTTTTATAGTAAATATTAATTCTACTCAAGTTACTTGAGTAGTGTTGGTCTTTTCAGAAAAATTATCAATTATTTACTTTTCATAATTTTTAACTTAGCAGTAAAAATCACAAGCATAAAATAAATCATATATTTCAAAATTTACCATAAATATAAATTTTTCAAACACATAATGTAATATACTTAAAATCATGCAATAAATAAAATTTAAAAGATTTTTCACAATTAAAGTATCAAACCTCGGTCTCCTTACGTTTGGTTTCCTATTCCTTAATTTTTTTCGGATTGTCCTTTGTCCTAGTCACTGTCCATAAATTAGGGTCATAAGGTATTTGTCTAAGAACTTTGTCATATAATTATTTTTAATTAAGTCTCTTTCTAGTTGTCTTAATTTTAATAGTCCAATTGTCCAATAAATATTCATACAAGTGCTAATCATTAAATTTTTATCAAATAATTAAGTTAAACTCATTTTATAATTATTTTAGATTTAATTTCATTTCCCTTATATTTTAAATAAATTACAATAATATTAAATCTCAATATTAATTAAGTTTCTCCACTAATTAATTCACAAAATATTCATTTCACAATATTTTCTCAAAAACTCAGCTTCTATTATTTATTCTGACCATTTTTAATTTAATCTTGGTCTTCAATTAATTTATTGATGCTCCAAAAATATTTAATTTCAAAAATAAACTCAATTTATTAAATAATTTGCTGTTTGGACTTAATTGAAGAGATAAATCAAGTTCTGGGGTCACTTACTAAGGCGGAAGGACTTAAATGAAAAGGCGAATAAACTTCTGTGGTCTAAAGTATAACGCGCCAGGAAATTAAAGCGCTGAAACGGAAATTGTCGCCAAAGCGCAGGAATAGTGATGCGTTTTGCTCAAGAACCGGACCAGACTTGGATCGACTCGCACCAACCGAACCGAAAGCTTGAATCGGACCGTCGTCTTCTACCTTTGAACGTTACTGTTCATCGGAATTTCAGACGCCTATTTCTCCGTTTTCCGGCAGCCGTTTCTAGCGATCTGGACACCGGTCTTTTCCTGTTGACGTTTCCCGTCTACTCGTGGCTTTAGATCTGACGGAAAGTCACCAGAATGGAAGAAATCGAAGCTCGAAATTTCTGGGTATGTTAACGCGTTTTCGGGTTTGAATTCTGACCCGATCGAAAAACCACTTTCCGACCACCGTTCGTGTTGTTTCTTAACTCTAACTTGTTTATTTGACTTCCAGGAAGTGATTCCTAGCCTTAGATTTTGAAAATAATAGAAGAAACTTAAAATTAAATTTTGAAAAAAACTCCTCTCTTTTCTGTGTTTTAAAACACAGCTCTCTCTCTCTCTCCCCATATCTCTTCATTCCTATCTCTTTTTTTTTATTCTACTCTTCTGATTCTTTTACAATAATATTGAAATCAATTTATTTTGTCCGTTTTCAAGACTTCCGACAATCTTTTCCCATCTTCCATTTCCTTCACAAACTCTGTCTCCCACTTTCCTTTTCTTTTCTTCTATCCTCGTTGTTTTCTTCTCATTTTTTTTTACTTTTTTTTTTTAATTAATTCAATTATTATATTAATTATATAATTATATGTTTATTTTAATATTAAATTAAATTAAATTTTTAAAACCAAAATATCTCTCAAATAAAATGTTTAAAAAGCCCCCAACTATTTAAACAATTTACGTGAAATTTTTACGGAGGTAAATTTTGTTTTACGGTACTACCGTATTTACTGGTATCAATAAAAATTAAAAATTACTTTTATAACAAAACCTTATAAAATTTATACTCAAATCACTCGTCTCGACATCTAGATTCCAAATTTGATATTTTTAAAACCTAATTACACTCTTAAATTTTTCATGGGTCAAAATGAGCAAAATGCCCTCGCCCTCAAAAATTGCACTATTATACTCGAAATGTCCGTTTCGACGTCCTGAATATAAATACGACATTTGAATTTATTAATTAACTTATTTCCATAATAATTTTCACTAAAATTCAAAAATTACGTTTTAGTCCCTGAACTAATTTTCCGGCTGTGATAACACCAACAATCATCACTTCCATGCGTCGATCTTCATCGGGAATCAACAAACGTTGATTGTTCCGGCTAAAGCTTCAGAGAAAAGGTAGATACAGTGGCTAAGCTTTTGCAATTTCAGAAGCAGAAGGTTGAATGGTGGAGGAGAAGATCAATTAACGGCGGCGGGTGGTGGTGGTGATAAAGGCAGAGGAAAGAAACGAAGTGGAAGTTCCGGCAATGAAGGATGAGACTGATTCGTGAAGATAGGAGAGGAGGCGGGCGGCGTTGATTTGAGAAAGAGGAGAAAAAAGTATAGAGAAAATATATATTCTGGAAACATAATATCGGGTTATTCGGATTAAGATGGTCGGGCCCCGAAATTTTTGGGTTATTCGGATAGGGGCCCGAATATTAGTCGGGTTCAGTTTGGATGAAAGAATAGAGGGAAATTCAGGTTTCGGGTTGATCAGATTCTGTTCGGGTTGACCCGAACCGACCGATGCCCACCTACACACTAAGGAAACTAGACCGAGGAGTAAGAAAATTAAAGAGAAGAACCGCAAAGAACATAAATTGGAAAGAAAGCATAGTTCAATCCGAAGGGAACAAATCAATTGCATAAAACACAAATCGATTGCATAAAAGCCAAGCAAACAAAGAAACAAAATACCTGAACATAGCTTAGTCCTTGATTGATTTTTTAACCTTTGAAGCAAGCTCAATCTCTTGAATAGAGAGAGTAACAAAGAAGCCAAGATTATGAAAATCAAAGACAAGAATAGCAAGGAACTGAGAATGAAAAGAAAGCAAGCGAATGTCAAAAGGGTGAAGAAAAGGGTACGAAAGGAAGAGCATTAATATTTGGAGTGAAAACTCAAAACGAAAACACATCATGCCGTATTGTTACGAAGAAGGTATGAACAGTACTTAGTGTTTTATATATTTAGTTTGAAATTCAAATTCTTGAGACCAAATGCATAATAAACCAGAAAATAAAAAACAAGATAAAAATCGATGAGACCAATTTGCTTTAGGAGCTGCACTCTTTCCTCAACTCAAATTAGATTTTCGTTTTTTTTTTTTTTTTGTATTGGTAGTTGCTCTAATGAATTATTAATTTGCATATGTAAATTCAGAAAATTTAAGAATGCAATAAATTTCAATTCTGGTATTAAAAATAGAGGATAATTACAAGAACTATAGTGTAAACAAAATTAAAGTAAACAAAGCAATGTGAAAATGTGAAAAATGAACATGCAAATTTTTTTTTATCGGCAAATTTTATTAAATTAAGGTTCAAACCGCAAACCTCAAAATTGAGAGGTGCATTTTGAGTTAAAGATACTTTGCAATGATTATGCAATTTATAGTCTTCTAGTTCTATCTTCTCATCTCTAGCCATAAAAATTTTGGATACTCCATCTTTCTCCTTCTTTCCTTACGTTCACACAAAATCACTATTATCGAACAGCAAAACATACTCTAACTTGAATTTTTTTTTATAGCACAGTGCATTGCACTAGTTATGTTCTTTTTTTAAGATTAATTTACTAGTAATTTTTGAATTAAGTGAAAATTTTCATAAAAATAAGTTAATTAATTAATTTATTTAAATGACTATCTAGTATTCAGGACATCTAAACGGACGTTTTAAGTATAATATTGCAATTTCCGATTCCGATGGTATTTTGGTCATTTTGACCATCGAAAAATTTTAGGAGCGGAATTAGATTTTAAAAATATCAAATTTGAAATCTATACTTTGAGATGAGCGATTCAGGTATAATTTTGCTAGGGCTTCGTTTAAGGGTCGATTTTTTATTTTTACTGACACCGATAAAATGCGGTGACACCGTAAATTAAAATTTAGCTCAATTAATTTGATGTAAAATTGGAAAAAATAGTCGAGGGCAATTTGGTCAATTAATTGACGTGAATTAATTAAATAATGAAGGATAAATTGGTAATTCCTATTAAATGATATTTATTTTTAATAAATTAAAAAAAAACAGACAGTGAAAGAAAGAAAGAAACAACGTGATTTGAAATTTAAAAGAAAGGAAGATTGGCGTTTTGTTCATAATTGAAACCAAACAACTATGATAAAGTTTTTGTGGGATTATAATAGAAAGAGGAGAACACAAGGATTCAATTCCTTCATAAAATTCTCATTTCACGTAACTTTGAAACAGAGAGAAGAAAAATATGTAGAATTTGAGCATCAAATTTAGAAACTAAGACCAGAAAATGATTTCTGGGAGCTTAGAAATCATCATAGGTACCAGAAAAGCTTCGACCAACCGCTGGAGAAGATATTCAGGCTGGTCAAACAGAAGCTAAGAAAAGTCAACAGAAACTGTCAACGCCATTTTCTCTCGTTCCAGCCTCTCTCCGACCGAAATAACGCCATAAATAGATCGAGGGTGTTAAGAGGAGTCGGTCAGTGCCCTGGTTGTCCCCGTTGGACGCCAGAATCGCTATTGGGTTGCCGGAAGCTCACGGCCCAAGAGCTTGATGAACAGTAAAACGTTGCAGAAATTCTATTGTTGTAGATGACGGGTCGATTCGGCCTTTGGTTCGATTTAGCTGGTCTGATCCAAGCATCTGGGTTTGGTCAGCTTGATGCGACGCCGTTCTCGCCAAAACGGCCTTGTTTTTGCTAATTTCTTCATAAACCCGCGTTTCGTTGGATAATTTCAATCTGATCCCTCCTCGTTTTACCATCAGACACCCAGGTTTTCGGTCAATCTATGGTCAAGCCCTCCGTGTTATATTTCCTTTCCAAAGAAGCCCCTTCGTGTTATATTTCTTTTTCAAAGATGCCCCTCCTCCTTAGGTAATTAACCCTAAACTTTAATTAAGTTCTCAATTAGGTCCAACAGAATATATTATTTATTAAATTATGTTTATTTTGTTAATTAATATTTTTGGGACCTAAATAAATTATAAAAATATTATAATTGACTATAAAATGTGGTAAAAATTATTAAATGGATTAGATTTGACAGAAAAATATTTAGAGACGGAATTAATTTCATATTTATTAATAAATAGACTTGTTACTAAAATTAAATTTAATAATTGATAAATAGAGATATACTTTGATTAAATAAATATAGTGTTAACTCAAAATTTATATGTGACAAGGAAATTGTAAATTAAACTTTGATTAAGAAGAAATAATAGGGGATCCAATTATTAGACAATTAAATTAAACGAGATTCAAATTAAAAATTTTTATATGACAATTGGACTATTTAATGGACAAATTAAAGGCAAATACCTTATAACTTTGATTAATGGACAGTGACTATGATAAAGAACAGTCCGAAAAAATTAAAAAATATGAATCCAAATGCAATTTTAACTGTGAAAAATTCTAATTTTATTTTCATGCATGATCTTTATTATTTGTATTATTTATTTCAAGTTAATGATTTTGATTTAATTTAGAAATTTATAATTTATTGTGTTTATTATGAATTTTATGATTTGCTCTAAGATAAAAATATGAAAATTAATATTTAAGATTTTATTAAATCGAATCGTCCTTATTACTATTATTATTATTATTATTATTATTATTATTATAAAAGATATATTTAAAGAAAATTTGAAACTATATATATACAAGTATTTATAATTTAAATTGAGTCATTAACCAAGTAATTGCAAATAATTACTTAAGTATTTATAAATCAAGTTATTCTTAACATTATTAATGATAGTAATATTTTTATTAAAACAAGTAATTTTAAACGAAAAATATAATTATATCTTTTATTTTTTAAGGAATTAGTTTGAGAAAAATACTATTAAATATCTTAGTTTGGAGGAAATATTATTTTATTTATTAAACTATATTAGAATTAATATTTATTCAAATTATAAATATTTTTGTTAGAAAAACTAGGAACTTGCAATTATTTCGTTAAAAGATATAATTTATCAATAATGATTGTTTTTAAAAGTAAATACAAGTATATAAGTATATTTTTATTAAGGATATAATTTAAAATTTTTTTATTTGAAAAGTAAATATAGGTAAATATAAGTAAATATAAGTATATATATATATATATAAATTGAGTTTTAAATAAGTGTTATATCTATCACTTAAATAATTTGTAGTAAATCAAGTTATTTCTAAATATTAATAGAATTAATATTAGTTTAAAATAATTCTATGAAAAAGTATATGATTTAAAGAAAAATAATATTTAATAAATGATGATTATGAAATAAATACTTAAGATGAATATATTATTGGGAACAATTATGATTAATACGCTATGAATATTTAATATGAATATAATGATGAAAATTTGTAACCTTGAATATTTGAGATAAATATATTATAAAAATATTGATTTTGAAATAATATTTATAATGAATATGTTGTTGGAAATGAAATTGTGATTATAGATGAAAAATATGTTGAAATTTGAAATGAATGAATATATTGAATAAGTTGATGGAAATTATTAATTATGATATGACTTACGAAAATGATATTCAGAATTATGAGAAAAATATTTTATGCTATACTTAGGTTAAGTTGAACTAGTGTGATAAGGATATGATACATCATATAATAAGCAGTAATGCGAAATTGTGAACAGATTGAATAGTGAAACAGATTAAATAGTGATACAGATTGAATCGTGTCACAGAACAAATTTTGATATTGAATTCATTGAATTTTGAATACGGCCGTTTAAAAAGAGATAAAGTTCGAAATTGGTGTGAATAATACCATGCCATATCAAAATACAAATAGTGACTTTATACATGTATTCATCTAAATGCCTAGTAGAGCTACTCAAATAAGATTTTAAATAAAGTAATTTATTTTGTTATGTGATTTATAATATTTTATTATTGATTTAAATTATGCATATGTATTTAAATTATTTACGCTTTTCATTATTTAAAGTGTTCACTGTGCGTAATCGCTCAGCAAGTTTGATTGATTATGAACTTGTAGGTCTCTGAAAGATGTGAAAGAAAAAGGAATTGTCAAATAACATTAAGGCCCGAAGAACTTAATTTGGCATATACTGTGGAGATAATCAGTACAAGCAAACTAGAATAGAAGTTTTAAAAAAATGTATCCATATTTTGTAATATAATTATAGAATATGATATGTATACCATTTAATATGTAACGTGGCACAACTTGATTCGGCTAGAAATAGTCGGATTAAGGGGTGTTACAATGAAACAAAGAAAAGCATGAGCAGTTTCTAGGAATTAGTTTAACATATAGTAGTGGTATGGGTGTGCAAAAACCAAACCGCACATTTAATCCAATCGAACCAAACTGATCCAAAGTGATTGGTTGGGTTTATTTGGATTTTTCGGTTCGGGTGATAGCTTTGGATAAAATTCGGGTTTCAGGTTGTTCGGTTTAACCCGATTAATCATCGACCCGACCGAACAACACGAAATTATTACCTAAACTATACCGTTTTGAGCAGAAATCAAACTAAGGGTGAGCAAAAAAACCTGAAAACCGAAACTGGACCGAAACTGAACCGTTTTTCGGTTACCCGAACCGATCGGTTCGGTTATTAAAATATTAAAATTTCGGTTTTCGGTCCGGTGGTCGGTTTCAGAAGTTTATGAACCGAACCGACCGATACTTTACTATATATACTCTATCTTCACAAAACCTAAAATCCCTTGCCTACAAATAGCCGCCTCCTTTCCTTCATATTCTCTCTTTCATCTGTACGCCCTCTCTCATCTATAAACCACCAAATCTTTCTTCCTTCTTTTTTTTTTTTCCAATTCGATCTCATCTTATTATTTTCTTCTTCTTTAATCTTCAACGTAAACACCACCACTACCCTATCTCTGCAAGTTTCTCTCTTCGCCGATAAGACTGCTCTGCCTTCTATTCACGCTACTCTAGCGGCGGAACTGATGTGTTTGGACATGCGACTGTTCGCACCTTCTCCAGATCTACTTCAGCTAATATGTTCATGTTGATGTATATTCCATTTTTTTTTCTTATCTATTAGATCTACGCTGATTTTTCAATGTCCTGGTGGAAATGTAAATTTTTATGACTTATTGATTATTTGCTGTTTTTTTTTTATGTATTTGAAAATTTTATATTTTGTTTTTCTGATGTGTTTTTATTGAATGCCTAATTTTGATCTAATTGCACATATTGTTCTATATTTGTTGGTTTCAGTTTTACAATTGCTCTGCTAATGGATCTATGG
>CATIWJ010083905.1:0-17573 GCA_949640765.1 Croton laevigatus | reverse complement strand
TTTTTTTGCCAGTAATTTTTTTTGCCCTTTCGGAGTTAATAAAATGTTTCAACTGAATTCTATACAACTTTGACATTTTCATCTTTTTATTTTGGAAAAAAGGATCCTAGACTAATACCTTCATACCCTAACCCACAGGCTTGGAAAATGATACTAATTTGTTTTCATTTTTCAACAAGTTACAACTAGATTTTCAAAGCCATAACGGATATAAATATTTCATAATTTTCATATTTATTTATTTAAATTAAATACTACATCCGTTTCAAATTGTATGAGACTTGTAGCTGAAAGGTATTTTTCAAAATATTGAGATGTTTAGTATTTGTGGATGTATTTTGACAATTTTGAGTCTTGTCTTTTAGTGGGGGATATTTGGATTTTAGTGCATGTAGATCTACTTTTTATATTAATTTGATGTAAGTTAGTGGTGAAAAATATGTGGGATCCACTTTTTAAATTAAGTGGATATGAGTTGTTAGTTAGGGTAGAATTGAAAGAAAATTATGTAAGAAAAGAAGGATGAATAGTGTGAAGTCTCATGCAATTTGAAATGGAGGTAGTAGTAAAAATAATATAATAACTTACAATAAGAGCATCTCTAATAGGCTCTTTATTTAAGTAAAACTCTCTATTTTAGAGAGCCAATCCAAAAAAAAAAAAGAGTATCCAATAAACTCTCTATATTTATATTTTAGATTAGAGAGTTGATTTGACTCTCTACATGTAGAAAGTCAAACTAACTCTCTACTCTAAAATATTTCAATTCCCTATACTATATATTAATTGATATCTATTTCTTTATTAAAACTAATTTTCTCTTTCATCTTCTCAATGCAAACATAAAGAGGGAAAAAATTAAATATTAAATGTTTATTGGATAAAGCAAGATGAAGATTGAAAATATAAAGAGTCTATTGGAGTTGTATAAATTTATTCACTCTTTATATTTAAAGATTCCTTAAGATGCTCTTTATTGTGCAAAAGATGCTCTTTATAATAAAGAGTACTATTGGGGATGCTCTAAAACAAAAAATCAAAGTTGAAAGTTATTACTACCTCCGTTTTTTTCATATCTTTACATTCACTATTTCACCAATACCAATATAGAAATAATAATAAATAATTACTAACCCTTTAAAAAACTTATTTTTTCACTAATATCAATAAAAAAATAATAATAAACAATTACAAAACTTATTATAAATGGAAATGTAAACAACTCAAAAAAACACCCAAAAACGAAAATGTAAACATCTCATGAAAACGGAGGTAGTAGTATATTATGTTGTGACCTATTGGTAACAAGTTAGAATTTTCATTTTAGTGTGTTGATAGAAAAAAGCTATTCCTATTATATGGTCATAGATCAAATCCCTCCGTATATTTTTATGGTTGACTTCGTAGCAATTTGAAAATGGTCGGGTCTTACGAAAAATGTAACAATATTGGTGAAGAGAGTTGCATCCATATTAATTCATTATACTCCGATAACTTTGATGAAACCTTTGATAATAGAAGAACTATAATTTTAAGTTTTTCATTTTCTTGAATTTGCGTATTGTAAAAAAAAAAAAGTTTAATGAAGCAAATATAAATTGAATGAAACGTAGTTCAATACAAAATTAAATGAAAATAAATTATTGAACGGTTAGTACTTTTAATTATTAGTATATTAGATATTTCTTGCTCAGTTGCTCAAACAAAATTATTAGATATTTCATTTGGTCCTATTTGTACACCACATACATTCTCTTATCATGTGCGAACTATTTTCTCTTAAGAAACCAAAATAATTATTAAAACTAAATGTTACAACAATAAAATTTAAATGATCATTATTTTATATTTGAATTAAAAGAATCTATAATCCAAAAAATGACAAAATTAAAAAATACTTCAGAAGAATAAACTTTAATTAATTCAGTAAAAATTAATATTGATTATAAAATTTAATATTATTAGGGAAAGGCTACAATAAGCTTGTCCTTATATAATGACGAGTTTTTTCTTTTTTTATTTTAATTTCTTACTGATTTTTTTTTAAAATTAAATTATAAATTGTCTGTATTTAGTTTCGAGATCAAGACCGTAGTTTACAGATTTGATTCTATTTAAAAAATATCACATTAAATTCAACAATTCTAAGTATTTTATGTGATATTTTTTTTTAAATAGAGTCAAATCTATTAATTGTGATTTCTAAAATTAATTTCGAAACTAAATATAAATAATTTATGATTTTATTTGAAAAAAATTAAAAGAAAGCAGGTTGGCATATAAGGAGAGACTCACCCATATTATTATATTTAAAAGGATAAAAATTATTTTCTATTTTCTAATACAAATTAATACTAACAGGTAAAGAAAAATTGATTGGTTGAACCAACAAACCTACTACATTGAATGTTTTTTTTTTTTTTTAAAATTTCGGGGAGACATACCCTTACCCATTACCCAACTATCTGTCTGCACCACAAAATCTAACCACTAACCAAGGAACCTACCCCAAAACCCATAAATATCTTGTTAGCCATGTGCTCTTTAGCTTTGGTAAGAAGCTTCATCTAATTACTATATTGGTTACAGGATTGACGAGTTATTTACAATTCTATGTTAATTTCTCACTTTTAAAATTTGTTCCCCCCTTATTAAGTAAGAATAGAAAGTACATGGAAATAATTGTTTCTACAAGCATGTTTAAACTTGGGAAATACTATAATTACTTTACGCATACAAAAGTTGATTTGCATGTGATGTGCTCATCAAAATAGGAATATTAAAGGAGAAAGCAAAAGGGAATTGCTTATTAAGCAAATAAAAGGACAAATTCTAGTTTTACAAAGCAAGGAAGTAAACTAAAACAATGGGATCTCCTAATCATAATTTGACTCAACTAATTTACAATTCAATATGAAAGTGGGCAAGAAAGTGGGGATGATGCATTGATGATGCATATATCCCATCTCACCTATATATATATAATAATGATCATCCCCTTTAAAATCAAAACTATATATAATAATGATTCAATGTCAAAGTGGCCTTATGAATCTTTTTTTTTTTTTTTATATATATAATAATTATTAATATTCTTTTTCTTTTTTTAAAGAAAGATGGGAAAGAATAGAATCATTTGATTATTTGAGGTAGGGCACTTTCTCAATTTGGTGTTTTTTTTTTTTCTTATTTGTTTATCTTGATTGGATAATAACTTTCTAAAAGAATTTTTGATTGCAATGATTAATTAAGGTGCCATAACATATGACTTGTCCATTGTATTGACTAACTCTATTACATATAATTTAGTTGATTTTTTCAAACCAAAATATATTGTACATAATTTAGTTGATTGACTGCTTTAAACAATTGTATGCTTATCTATTTATTTAAGATATGTGAAATGAGAGCAACATATTTTTCATCTTTTTCAATTGTGATCAACTTAATAAAGTATATACTAATTGGTTTTTGGTTGTTTCCGACTAATTCGGGTTACAAACCTAAGAATCATTGGTAAGTTTTTCAATGAGTATAGTTGCATACACTAGGTATCGCCTAACATAAAATTTAATATATATTTTTATGTTCTTTTAGGTCTATCCTATAATTTCACCCCAATTTTACATTTATTTCTAATTTCATCCCAAATCCTATTTTATGCTAAAAACACTCTCAATAAATGAGGAATAAATCAGTCGCACCCCAAAATTCAAATTTTCTCTACAATTGAAATAGGCTAACAATTAGAGAGACCAAAATAGATAAAAGCCATTCAACTTCAAGGCCATGTGGGTTCAACTTGCCACTGTGGACGAATTCTCATCAACCACTCATCTGCTAAAGTGGTTTATAGAACCTAAAATTAAAAAGGAAAATTTACAAAAAAACTCCCTAGCTTTTACATAAAATGCATTTTCTTCCCTATGTTTTTTTTTCAGACTAAAATCTCCATCCGTTTTAATTTCGTTAACATTTTCCTTCTTTTGTCTATTTTTTCTGTTAAAATAAAGGTTGAAGGACCAAAATAATTTTTACGAGCTATTTTGGAAAAACTCAAGAAATGAGGGACTGTTTTAAAATTTTTCTATCTTCTTCATCCCCTACCAGCACCTTCTTTCTTTCCTTTCTGGTCACCACCACCACCACCTTTGCTTCTTCCTTTCCAGCCCATAATACAACATCGTTTCAATTCATAAATGGGAAAATGTGGGCTGGCTTGGGTTCCTTCGACCCAGCTACCTTCACCGTTCAAAACACAACCACCGAAGGGATTCTTTCGTTCTGCTCCACCAGACACCGCCACCTATCGAACGAAGCTCCACTAGTAACCTAACATGCCGCCGCCCTGATTTCGATCCCACCACTGTGAGAACATTGTTACCGCCGACCAGAATTGCCAAGTAAGTATTTTTCACCTTAGCCCCTTATGTTTCGTTCACAATCACTACTCACCCATCTTCAATTTTTCTTCGTTCAAAATTCTGTTTTGTTCACCATCTCTGCTTCATTAAAAAACACCCATCTTTTCCTTCTGATTCGTCAAACCTCTCGACCCACCAGAACCACCGCCGCACTATTTCAACTTCATCCGACAGTCTCTACCGAACCCACTATCGGTCTTAAAATCACTACCCATCAGAAAACCTTAGCTTCATTTGGGTCATCCCCTACCAATCGACTCTGCTTCGATTCTGATTTTCGATTTTCACCATCTCTGATTTGTCTGTTTTGTTCGAAATCACCACCCACCAAACCCAAGTAGCTTTCCTCCTCATTGTTTTCTGCTTCTGTGTTCACTATGGTGGATTGAATTGAAGAATTCTATTTTGTTCCCCTTTTCCCATTTGTGCATAAACTATACCAACAGAAGTCAGGTTTGACAATCAGATTCGGAAAAAAGGTGGGCTAGAAAGGAAGAAGAAAAGAAGGTGGTGGTGACCGGAAAGGAAAGAGAGAAGGTGCTGGTAGGGGAGGAAGAAGATAGAAAATTCTAAAACAGTCCCTCATGTCTTGAGTTTTTTCAAAATGGCTCATAAAAATTAGATTTTAGTCCTTTAACCTTTATTTTAACAGAAAAAAAGGACAAAAAGAGGAAAATGTTAGCGGAATTAAAACGGAGAGAGATTTTAATCTGAAAAAAAAATATAATGAGAAAAATGTATTTTATGTAAAAGCTAGGAAGTTTTTTTTTTGTAAATTTTCCAATTAAAAAATAAAATAAAAATTATCTTTCCACGAAACTTCCTTCTTCTCCTCGTTCTATTCCTTTATTGCTGGTTCACTGCCTCTACCCAACCACCGCACCAGCAGCCCTCTCTCATCTTCTCCTCCATTTTCTTCTCCTTTGTTATTCAAATGTCAAAGCCTAACCATTCTCATTTAATCTAAAAGTCAATAGCAAGAAATATGAAAAAAAAAAACAATTTGAAAAGAAAAGGATTTGTGAAAAAACAATTTGAGGTTTGAAAATTGAATTCTATTCCGGTGACCCTTTCGGTCGCACTTCCTTTTCCTATTCTTCTTTTTCATATGCCAAAATTGATGTCTTTATCTTGGCACTGCAATCTGCTTCAATTTGGCAATCACAAAAGGGAGAGCTCTATAGGCTTCAGTTTTAGGGAGAGAGAAATCTATTTTGGATTTTAGGATTAGTGGAGAAAAATATCAGACATTTTTTTTTACTGGGGATTTCTTTCATTCTTTTCGATCAGAAGAGAAAGCAAAAAGTTTGAATCGCCGATTAATACATCCCTTGAGCTTGTTGGACTTTAAAGAAATATGAGGACAATCCTAAGTATTCTCACTAATTCTATTATTTATTCACATTGGATGATTGAAATTTGGATGAGATATTTGATCATTTTCTGTGATTAGATTGAGGTTTTAGATTTCATTATAGTTCTAAAATGCTTTGATGAATGGATTGAAATATGTGTTCTCCGGTTATGCTCAATTCCATGATTCTGCTCCAGTTCCCTAGCTCTGTGTTTTTGTGCTTCTTCTTCTTGTTACTATTTGTATTTGTTTTTGGTTTTGAGATTTGAAAATCCATTTGAATTGAATTGAGCTAAGCTAAGCTTTGGTGGCTGCCATTATTGCAACCATAGTCGACAAAATCTTTGGGGTTGCTTTTTCCAATAAAAGTTGGTTACATTTTTTTTATGTTATTTGTACCAGTAACCAGTTTATGGATAAGTGATCTTGTAGTAGTCAGTCTGGCTCTGAATCTACGTGCCTAAAATTCATTTCACGAGAAATCTGTGTAGCGGAAGATCCTGAATTTGAGACTCTCTATACTAAAAATATTATCTTAAACGAAGGTATTCGTGCTTGGATTGCGTCTCAAGATCGGCCTCATGAAAACCTTATATTCCCTAAGGAGGTTCTACCACGTGGAAACGCTCTTTAATAGAACTTTATCTTTAGTCGATCGTGACCAAGAAACTACCGGTTGATTAACCTAAGAAGTAAGAAATGATGTTAATTTGAAGAACAAAAGTTTGAGATTTGAGACTGATGAAGAGGGAATGGTGGTGGTGGCCATGGATGAACGCTGAAGATGGGAAGAATGTCTGGTTTAGTGTTTTTTTTTTTTAAGTTTCTTAATAATTTTAGGTTTGATGAAAATCCACTTCAACAGATGAGTGGCGGATGAGAAGTCGTCCATGGTGGCAAGTTAAACCCGTGAGGTGTTTGAGTTAGCTGACTTTTATCTAATCTGGTCCCTCTAGTCATTAACATGTGACTTTTATCTAATTTGGTCCCTCTAGTCATTAGCATGTTTCAATTATGGACAAAATTTGAATTTTGGAGTACGATTTGTTTATCCCTAATTTATTGGGAGTGTTTTTGGCATAAATTATAATCTAGGGTGAAATTAGGAATAGACGCAAAGTTGAGGTGAAATTATGGATAGGTAGTTCTTTTATTCTAATGTTTTCTTGTTCTAATACAACTTGGGTTTTATTTTTACATTAATAAATATTATTTTGATTGATCATAGTTGACATTAGTGCTTAGACACTTTTTACCCTTTCAAGCAAAAATGAAGAGACCTACAATTAACGATTAATTGTCCTTGTTTACTAATAAAGTTAATTAATTTACGAAAAACGAAATCAAAGTAATACTTTAAAGTTTTTATGCATTTATGTATAATGAAATCTTCAAAATAGCCCAGCGCAATTAGCTGAAGAAAAAGGAGATCAAATCACCATCATTCTAGAATAGTTTGTTGATAGAAGCTATTGCACCCCCAAAAAAAAAGCATGTAGACTTTTAGGTACGCGTTTAGTTTCTTTCTTTCTCAAATTAGACACTCACTGCTTTTATAGATGATTTTACATTTACATTTTTAATTTTGAAGTTAGAAGTATGGATTAATTAAATGTAAAATTATAGAATAGTGCAAAATTAAGTACTTTAAATTCTATCACAAGAATAAAAATAATTAAAATCTCACTTTAAATGTGAATTTTATCTTAAAAATAATAGAATTTAGATTTTAAAGACATTATGTAATATTTCAACATAGGAGATTATATCCTTAAAATTGTGGGGAAAAAAAAAATTATCGAAAAAAAATAAGTTGATCTTAAAAATTTCTTGTATAAGTTAAAAATGGTATTGTGTTTTAGTGTTAATGTATTGATATAAAATTTCATTAAAAACAAATATAATAATTTTACTCACTCATACTTTTTTTTTTAAATAAAAAGTTCTCGAATACCAAATTTGAAAAATTTGTCTAAACAAATTTAAGGGAGAAAGAAATAAAATTATTATTTATTTACAATTTGGATGAGAAAAAAAAAGAAAAAAAAAGAAAAATATGATATGATATTTGGAATAATGGATAGTATAAAAAAAAATATTTTAGAACAAAAAATAGGTACAATGTACATAAATTTTTTGCATTTATTAATTACCTAACTTGCCATAGCTACCTACAATTTTAAATAACATCTTAATTATACTTTGTTTTAAAAAAAAAGGTCCTAAAACATTTGTTACAATAAAACACGTTTGAAAAAATGCAACCTAATGAATTAAAAAAAGAGAAAGGGGCAATTTAGTCAAAACAGTTCAGCAGAGGCAGCGAGATGACATAGAATAGAAAGAGAAGGCAGATGTCCGTTGGAATGCTGACGTGGCAAAAACCTGGATAAGAGATACCAACACGCCTCAATAAATTTAAAACCAAACCCCAAACCATACAATTAAACCGAACCTTCAACTAAACTCTCTCTTGCTCGTCACAACACCCAAAGCTTTGAAACCAAGAACAAGAAAGAAAAAAGACGCGACTTTTCCTTTCTTAAAATCCTCCTTGTAAATATATATTTGAAAAAGCTTTGCGGGTTTCTCTTGTTTTCTTACTTCTCTTTGATTTCGAAAATCTGGAAAAATTTGCTCTGTATGCGCATCCAATTTAGAGAGAGTGATTGGTTTTTAAATTGAATTAATAATTATGGCTGCCGGAGTGGAATCGTCCTCGCCGGAGACGGAGAGGGTTCCGGTGGCGCTTGATTTTCCGGTCCTGTTTACTTCTCAACCAAGATTGCCTAGAAGGCTCAGAAAAAGACTGTTGGAGGAGGCTAAGACTCCCAGTACTGCAGAAAAAATCGAAGCTAAACTTAGACATGCCGATCTCCGTAGACAGGTTAATCAAGAAAAAATTTCTGTTCATTTTAGTTGAATTTTCAGGACATCAATTATTCTTCTGATCGATTCTTGTTTGTATGTGGTAGACAAATTGTTGGGAAATGAGACGATGATACTATTTTTTAAGAAAATACTTAAAAATTATAATTTTCCTTACTTTTGTAACTTAAATAGTTGCGTAGTTAAGTTGTTTTTCCCTCTCTAAATTTGTAATGAACAAAGGAATGAACTTTACTAAATTTTCTTTCTGGATTTTGTTAAAAATAGTTAATTATAGTCATCTTTTTGGTTTGTTACATTGAATTTTTAAAAAAAATAATATTTCTTGTGTTAGGTAAAGCTTAAGTTGGTGGGTATTATCCCTGCTTGTTTTTCACGATTTTGGTTTTTCTTAAAACTTGCTCTAGTTTGATTTTTAGTTTTTATCTATTTAATATTTCATATGTTGTTTTAACTTTTATTAACTTAAGGTTTCTCAACACCCATCTGAATTTTGTCTTTGATGCCCTTTTCTGGCTTTTGTGCAGCAATTCTATGAGAAATTGTCAAGTAAGGCAAGAGCAAAGCCTAGAAGCCCCTCCCGCTCTTCATCTCAAGAAGATGATGCAGGACAACGTCTGGAAGCCAAGCTTCAAGCAGCAGAGCAGAAAAGGTGAAGTCTTTGTTGCTTGAGTTATATGTCATCTTCGAGTGATTAGGCTCTTAATCACTGTGATGCAAGAACAAAAAAGTATATGTAGTTAAATGAATTTGGTTTATTCTTGTGATGAAGTACCCCACAACGGAATCATTCTATCCATAAGATTAATACAGTGTTTAGTTAGATTAATGTGTCCTACAGTAGTGGATAATGATGTTTTCTTGTCATTATTTGCTTTTGTTTTTGTTTTGTGCTGTTTATCATTGTTTATTTCTGAATGTGTCTCATGCGCTATAATATAAGAGTTACAAAGAATGTAAACTTTTTTTCATGACTTTTTGTTTGCATTCTGATTTTACAGGTTAAGCATTCTTGCCAAGGCTCAGACACGCCTAGCGAGATTGGATGAGTTGCGGCAGGCAGCAAAAAGTGAAGTAGAGATGCGAATTGAGAAAGAAAGAGAGATGCTTGTTTCCAAAGTAGAATTGCGGGTTCGGCAAGCAGAGGCAAATAGAATGCTCATGCAGAAGGCTTACAGGCAAAGAAGGGCTACCCTGAAGGAGAGAACTTCACAATCATTGCTGCGACGAATGGCTCGGGAGAGCAAATACAAGGAGCGTGTGCGTGCTGCAATTCACCAAAAGCGTGCAGCTGCTGAGAGGAAGCGACTGGGACTGCTGGAAGCAGAGAAGGAGAAGGCATGTGCTAGGGTGTCACAGGTGAGGCAAGTGGCTAACTCTGTCTCCCATCAACGGGAGATTGAGAGAAGAAGAATCCGTGAACAGTTAGAAAGCCGACTGCAGAGGGTATGGATGTTTTCTGAAGTTTACCATTTTATTCTCTCTTATATGAAAGCCTTTTGTGATCTTTTATTTGGATAATCTTTACAATTAGGCTAAGAGGCAAAGAGCAGAGTTTTTGAGACAGAGAGGAAGGAATAAAATGAATTGGAATCGAATGCAAAAGCAGGCTGATCTTCTTTCCAGAAAATTAGCAAGGTATATAATGGTGCATACAATTTCCACTTAATGTCTGCTATATCTTTATTTGCCTACCTGGTAGTTCGCAAATGATAGCTGTGAAATTTGGTATAGCCTGTTCTTCACCTGAATGATTTTTATATGTTTGGTCTTATCCTCTGTGTTAGGTGCTGGAGGCAGTTCCTTAAGTCAAGGAAAACTACCTTAGAGTTGGCGAAAAACTATGATGCCTTGAAAATCCAAGAAAGTACTATCAAGTCAATGCCATTCGAACAGCTTGCTCATTTGATTGAGTCTCCTACTACACTACAAACTGTAAAAGCTCTGCTTGATCGACTTGAAAGCCGCATTAAGGTTTGCAAGGATGTTTCTGGTAATCAATGTACCAACTTGGATAACATTGATCATCTTCTGAAGAGAGTAGCTACTCCAAGGAAAAAGACTATGCCTAGGGCTTCTATGAGGAACAGAGAGGCAAGGAAAGTAGCTGCTAGAAGTCCAGCTAAGTCATCACGTTATCCAGTGAGAGTGGTTCTTTGTGCCTACATGATTTTGGGTCATCCAGATGCAGTTTTCAGCAGTCAGGGGGAGCGTGAGATTGCACTTGCAAAGTCTGCTGAAGAACTTGTTCGACAGTTTGAGTTGTTGATGCGGATTATATTAGATGGTCCAATTCAGAGTTCTGATGAGGAATCAGATTCAGTGTCGCCAAAGCGCTGCACCTTTAGGTCTCAGCTTGCTTCTTTTGATAAAGCATGGTGCTCCTACTTAAATTGCTTTGTGGTATGGAAGGTCAAGGATGCTAGGCTGCTTGAGGATGACCTGGTGCGAGCTGCTTGCCAACTTGAGCTTTCTATGATTCAAACATGCAAGATGACACCAGGAGGAGATAATGCTACTCTTAGTCATGATATGAAAGCTGTTCGGAAACAGGTATATTCTAGATTACCAGATTCTGGGAATACAGTTTGAAAACAAATTTCAAATGGTTTTATTAACTGTACTTTCCTCAGGCTTTTTTTTCCTTTTTCTGGTATTGGTTTAGTTGAAATATTTATTTTTCATGCTTTTGCTGCAGGTTACAGAGGATCAAAAGCTTTTGAGGGAAAAAATACAGCACCTAAGTGGAGATGCTGGGCTTGAGCGTATGGAACATTCATTATCAGAAACAAGGTCTAAGTATTTCAAGGCGAAGGAAAATGGAAGTCCAGTTGAAATCACACCCTTTCTCTCTCCTAGTACATCTAGCCCCCTTGCTGCTGCTGTTGGTAGTTCAGGCCACAGAAGCAATATGGAAGTGAGTGTTGGCAGGCCACGCAATGTTGTTCGCTCTTTGTTCAGAGAACAAGTTGCTTCCCCACAGAAAGGATCGGATTCCCCTGTTACTGGAAGCAGCTGTAGTGTTGATCAGCTGGGTTCTTCTGTTGGAAACCAGATAACAGAGAATGAATTCATTGTAAATGAATTTCTCCATGAGCGGGATAGCTTTGTTGAGCGATTTGGTTCTGATGACGAAAACAGCATCAAGGTTAGTGCACTCTCATCTTTAATCAATGCTATGCCTATGGCACATCCTGAAGAGGGAAAGACTCTTATTCTCTCCTCCTTGCAGGCAAAGATTAGTGAGACAATGAAGAAGGCCTTTTGGGATGGTGTGATGGAATCCATCAAAGAGGATGAATGCTGTTATGATCGGATTGTTGAACTCGTGAAGGAGGTGAGGGATGGAATTAGTGATATGGCTCCAGAAAGCTGGAAAGATGAGATTGCTGAAGCTCTTGATCTAGACGTTCTTACTCAGGTGTTGAAGTCGGGCACACTGGATATCGAATATCTTGGAAAGATCCTTGAGTTTGCACTGGGCACTCTTAAAAGGCTCTCCTCTCCTGCCCATGAGGATGAAATGAAAGCCAAGCATCAGAAATTATTGAAAGAGTTGGCAGAGACATGTGAAACCCAAGATGAGTCTAAATGCTCTCATACTGTTGCAATGATCAAGGGTCTGCGTTTTGTATTGGAGCAGATTGAGGTGTGTATTTGTATGATATTTCCATAATTATATGTACGTACTGGTTTTAGTCTTGTTTTCGTCTTGTTTGGCGGCTTGCTTCTTTTTTTTCTCAGTAAGTTGCAATAATAAGACTTTCAGCTGTTGAGTCTGACCAACGTTACATATGCCAATCTTTTAGGTTCTTAAGCAACAGATGAGCAAAACGCGTATTAGAATGATGGAGCCTTTGTTGAAGGGGCCTGCTGGTCTGGATTACCTTAGAAAAGCTTTTGCAAACCACTACGGATCTCACTCCGATGCTTATACATCTCTGCCTTTGACCATGCGTTGGCTTTCATCTGTAAGGAGTTGCACTGATCAGGAGTGGAGAGAACATGTCAGTTGTCTCTCAGCTTTGATGAGCAATGAAAGTTCATCTGCACTGTTTCTTCCTCCTGCCACCCTTAAATCTGGAGGAAGCTTTGTGCGTAAAACAATCTCTGGTGCTTCTAATTCATCTGTCATCCTTGGATCAGATGTCCAACAACCAGAATGCAATGGTGAAAGAATTGATTTGCTGGTGAGGCTTGGATTACTGAAGTTAGTGAGTGGGGTGTCTGGTTTAACTCAGGAAACTCTGCCAGAAACCTTCAAGCTTAACCTGCCTCGACTGAGGGCTTCTCAGGCTCAAATGCAGAAGATCATAGTAATATGTACCAGGCAAGTTCCTTTTATATTTATCATATAATAGGCTTTATAATAATTGTGCACTAAAATACATGACTAGTTTATTAACTGATCTTTGATTTATTTATTTTCAGCCTCCTTGTTTGCCGGCAAACACTCTTGATGGAGCGAATTGTTGCTAGTGGTGCAGAGATGGACACCGTAGTATCAAAGTGCACCGAGAAACTGCTGGAGCTCCTAGACTGCGTAGATGATGTGGGTATTGAACAGATTGTGGAAATAGTAAGTGGGTTCATGCAAGATGGTGACAAGGCAGCAGATATTGAGAAACTTCAATCAAGGAAGTTAGTGATGGCTCGGACGTTGGCGAAGAGCCTGCAGGCTGGGGACCCGATTTTTGAAAAGGTCTCTCGTGCCATTTATTTGGCTGCAAGGGGAGTTGTGCTAGGTGGCAGCGGGCCTCGAGGAAGAAAATTAGCAGAAATGGCTCTCCAGCAAGCTGGGGCAGGAACCCTGACCGAAAGGGTGGTGGGAACTGCAGAAGTATTGGTGGTAGCTGCTGGTGTATCGGTGGCTGTACATAGGTCATGGTATGTAAATTTGGTTGACAACATGTGATGGGGTTTGTGTGCACGAGGCAGGAAAGACTCGTAGAGGAAGGATAATCACCTGTACATAATAGTAGTGGTAGTAATGTGTTTTTAATAGTACGTCTGTAAATGGAATAATATATGATTGGATTATTGCACATTCTTTAGTGATTTATATAATGTAATAGAATGAATTCATTGACCTTGTGGAAAAAGGACTCGCAATGTACGTGAACCTTTATAATTTACTTATGTGGCAGTTCAGGGTGGATTTTGCAATATGTGCACTTCTCCTGTCACCATGCCTCCTCTAATTCCGTCCGCCTTTACCATGCCTTTCTAGCTTGCTTTTCCATCACAGTCAGCATGACCGCCACACCACAACCACCTTTCCTCTTTCCCTCTTCCTCTAATCCTTCCGTGGCAGCTAATCCCAAGCTTTTGAGGGAGCCTATGGAAGTTGAACGATTTCGAGCAACTTCCAAAGCCGATTAATCTTCGACGACACCCAGATGAAATCAAAGGTACCAATACCGACTTACCTTGTTGAATAGAGATGTTTAAATGAAAATGTGAAAATCGTGAAATTCGGGTCGTTAAAAAATATTTTCAATCATGAAATTCGTTAATTCGTGAAATTTTCATTAAAAGAAAAATTTTCTCCGAATCAATGTATTAGACGTTTAACACCCAAATAAACTTATAATCCTCTTTTTTCCTCTCTTTCTGCCTCTTCATATATGGATGATTTCTTAAATTTTTTTGTGAAGTTTATTAAGTTATTTATTAATAGATTTATACATAAAATTTGTGGAGATTTGAAGAAATTTGTGAATTTTTTTTTTGCTGTATTTTTATTGCAATTTTATGAAAATTCTTTAAAAACGTTAAATTCGTGCATTTTTATGAAATTTCGTTAAAAACGTTAAATTCGTTACATAAGAAGATTACTCATTAAATTGGAGAATTCGTAAGAAATAATTAATTTGTTAAATCGTCCCAAAAAAATTTTTATTTTTTTTTTATTTGACGAAAATTTTTGAAAAATTTTCCCATTTTAACGAATAAACACCCATATTCTTGAGTATACAAATTTTTATTCACAAAATCTAACATTTACTAGCATAATAAAATTAATTTTTGAAGTAAATTCTACAAAATTTTTAAATTTTATTTTATTAAAAAATATATTAATTATCTCATGCAACATAAATACAAATATTTCATTAATTTCTTATGGAACTTTTTTAATTAAATTTTTGAAATTAAAAAAAAAAGAAAACATAAATATATATTTCAATTAAATATCAATGATTTTCTAGCCATATAAATGAGTACCTCTATCATATCCATATGATGCTATACATGTTCCTAATTTGATTATTTTAAAACTGTCTATTGATTGTTGTATCATATCGGGTGTAGGCAAATATTTCTCTTATCTATATCTATCACTAATTTAAGTATTTTTTTTTAACACACTTCACTTCTAAGACGGGTATAGGCAACTATTTCTATTATCTACATCTATCACTAATTTAATATTTTTTTTAATACACTTCACTCTTAAGAGCATTTGTACGTAACATCCTCTTTTAGCTTATACGTTTTATATAATAAAAGTCACATTCAACTTAAAAATTTTATGTCCAAAGTAACATTTTTCATTTTGTTTTTATTTATCTTTTTTATAAAAGGATATTATATAAAAGCTTACTGAGTTTTACCTATAATAACATTTTTTTTCCTGTCTTTTTTTTTTGACAAAAAACTCTATGCTTTATATTTTTATTGACATTAATGCCCTTCAGTCTATTTTTTCTGTTAAAATAACGGTTGAATGAACAAAATGTAATTTTATGGGCCTTTTGAAAAAGTTAAATAATTAAGGGACTATTTTGTTATTTTCTATTCTTCTTCCTTTCTAGCCGGCTTCTTCCTCCATTTCCGGCCGCCATCTTTTTCGTCCATCATTCTTCGATCTTCTCTCCTTCATCTCTGGTTCTTGTTCTTTGACAAATCGCAGCTGGGTTTCAGTCCCAAAGCTATTCATTTTCTTTTTTTTTTTTTTTGCGGTTTCCAATTTAATAAACAAAATCAAGATTGATTTACGGTGGAGGAAAGGGTTCCGATAGATGGTTGTCGGGCTAAGCTTGCACAAGCTAGAAGAGCGGCTTCAATCGGAAAGCAGGAGGTGGAGGCCGGTGAGATCTTCGCTTGGCTTCGAGATCACCAGAAAATGCGTTGATCAGGGCATGGCAGGAAGACGAATGAAGAATAGAGGCTATCTTCGTGAACCTCGGATATATCAGCACCGCCACCGCCAGAGACCAACCGTTCCGGAGGCTAGCCACATTGGTCAGTGACCTTCGCCTGACTCTCCATCGACGGCAACTTTGGTTGTCAAAGCTTGGCCGCATTTGGATTGAATAAGAACACGAAGAAGAGCTTCCCAAGGAAGAAGATGATGAACTTACATTTTAATCTCTCATTTCTTTAGGTTTTTTTTTTCTAAAAGGGTCCGTAAAATTACATTTTGATCTTTCAATGGTTATTTTAACAGAAAAAATAAACAGAAGAGTGTTAATGTCAACGGAAATATAAAGCAATGAGTTCTTTAAAAAAAAAAAAGAACACGGAGAAAAATTGTTGTTATAGGAAAAATATATGAAGTTTTTATATAATATTCCTTTTGTACATATAATTTAATGTGAACCAAGCAAAACTTTCCTTTTTATTTTTATTTATCTTTTTTATAAATATAATTTAGCATTGGATATGATCTAATCAAGCGCTGAACCTCTTCTTCCATTCTTATTCTTCATCGTCCAATTATATATACTTCCCATATTAATATTATTTCTTTACAAGGGACAAACTCCTCCTATTTTCATTTAAAAAAAAAAAAAAATTTTAGCACTAATAACTAAAATGAAAGTTCTCAAATGACTAATTAGAGATCCAGAAATAATTTTAGAAATAAAAGAAATTAAAATATTCTTCAATAAGATTAGTTTTGTTTTTTTTTTGGTAATATTTCTGTTCTTTCTAATGATCCAATACTTTTGAGGACGAGCACCAATCATTTTTTTGATTAACCAGGAGGTGTCCTGAACGAGTCCTAATTATGGGCGGTACTTTTAATCCATAGTATATTTAAGCTAATCCTCATTCGAGTCGGGTAGGTCTCTTTCAAAAAATAAAATTTTACCTTAAATTTTAAACGGCTGCGTACATGAAAGAGTTTGAACACGCAATCTCACTTAAGTCGATCAAGTCTTTTATCAACTCACTTGCATCTATTTGGGTATGCAATAATGTACTTTTGAATTATCTTTGATGCTTTATGTGTGTATTTATTTGAAGTGTTTTTTTATTCTTCATAGATTCAATTTAATTGGAAAAATTTTAAATTTCGTGTTTCTCTATGTACTGCCAGACCATAACTAATTGTTAAAATAATATTTTCTCAGGCGTGTAAAGCGTGGATTTACGACTAGTTTTACTTCTATTTTTACTTCGAGGCCGCAGATTCGATCCCCGTGGGAATGAAGAATGATTGGTTAAGGGGTTCCAACCCCCTTGGGAGTTGGGTAAGGAAAATATCAAAATAATTATTCTTTGGGTTGCTGTCTCACTGGGTGTATGATGGCAGTATATGAAATAATTTAGCCCGCCCTTATCAATGATGTCATCATATGAAAAAAAAATAAAAACGAAGGGCTATGAATTTCTGGACTAAAAATTTAGCCTTTCCACCATCCAATCCTTTGATATTTCCGCATCACCTATCCTTTTGACACCAATAATAACAACAAAAAAGACAAATTAAGCTCCTTTTCTTTGCCTACATAACGCACAACCTCTTCGGACAGGATCCTCATAAGCTGAAAATTAGTACTCCTACATCACCATTAATGGAGAAAGTACAGCTAGTTTTTGTTCCTTCTCCAGCTGTTGGTCATTTTATATCAACAGTAGAATTAGCAAAGCTTCTTCTTAGCCGCCATCATTGCCTT
>CATIWJ010083897.1:0-13643 GCA_949640765.1 Croton laevigatus | reverse complement strand
ATTTGCCATGCAACATTTCGCATACTCCCAAAATGCATCATTCTTTCTAACCATTATAACTATAACATTAATCAAATTATAGTTCATTCATCAAATTGTGTACAAGATGTCAACACAAAACTATAATAATCAAATTATAATCCACTCATCAAATTGTAATCCATTATACTTTTCATTAGTGCCTCAACCTGAGTTTGAATATATATATATATATATATATATTCTGTCTATTCAGAGATTGATTTGTTCTTTTTTTTTTCTTTTTTTTTATAGAGATATTACGCACGCACCCAGGGAGTCATTCGAATTTATGCAGGCGTGGGGCTTCGAACCTGAGTTGGTTGTGTTGAATATCCAGATGCTTTCCACAATGAGTAGTCAAATTGCCAACTCAATAAGCCATCATGAAGTTAACCAACATGTTATGATGTTGTCTTCCAACATGTCATGTTTTTGTCTCCCATCATTATTGTAATTTATGCTCTTCTGTATTCTTAATAAATGCTGTGTTTTTTGTTAAGTTAGTAGTAGGCAGAAATGTGAAGCAGCAGAGAGTGCACAGAGAGTGATAGTGAGGTAGAGTTTTTGTTGAGAGAAAACTTAAATTGTGTGAGAGGGTTGTTTTTTGTTGTTGAGTGAGCTTGGCTCCTCCTGTAATTCTATTACGTGATTAATAGAAGAATTTTCAACCCTAACAGGTTGGCCTCCACGCCGCTCCTTTGATTGATTTGTTCTTTTTTACATAGCAGAATGGTTCACTCAACTAAAACAAAAATTAAATAAGATACAAACTAAAAGGAGAAACAGGAGTTGATTTCGATTCTCAACATCCAATGATCTAATTTTTCCAATATGGGGTTAACTAAATATTAAACTTACATGAACTTACGACGATGACCACACCTGCGGAGACCATCGTACGACCACTTGGAGCAACAACGTTGGTTGGAGGAGCAGCTGAGTTTGCATTTTCTTTCTTCTTTGTTCCTTTATGTGGTTTTAGCCCTTGAGTTGGACAATAGAGATGAGAGAAGAGCGGGTGATGACAGTTGTTATATACACATCACCAATGCCAACAATGCTTGAGTAACTAGTGTTTCCCATCTTCACAGAACCATAGTCTCCCGGATTATAAGTTGTGAATAAATTCTGATCTGGAGTAGCATGATAAGTTGCAGCAGTATCGATCACCCACTCGATATCATGAGTACCTATATTTAGGCTTGCTTCTTCATTGCATGTTACAAGTGCAATATCTGAAGACATAGTGACCATGGTCTCACCATCTTCTTTGCTCTGAATGGTTTGATTCTGCTCCTTTAAAAGCTTTCGGCATTCCTTCCTTTTGTGCCCGTAAATACCACAATAGTTACAACGACCCTTGAACCAAGTACTGATATCGTCTGGCTTTCTTCGCTCTCATGATCTCCCTCGACTTTGAGATCTTCCTCGACTTCGACCTCTGCCTCTGCCTCGACCTCCTCCTTTGCCTCCACTTCTGCCTCCCCCTCGTCTATTATTTTCTGAGACAAGGGCATATGATTGATCAGATCCGGCTTCTTTTCTACGAGCTTCCTCATTTATCAGGGCATCTGTAACCATCTGCATTGTTACTTTGCCACCAGGAGCTAGGGGTGATAAAAAAAACCCAAAAATCGAACCGAAACCGAACCAAAAATCGATTAACCGATGGTATCAGTTCGGTTGGCGGTTTCTGAAATTGAAAAACTGAAAAAATTGGTTCGGTCATCGGTTCTTGGTGCTGAAAACCGAAACCGAACCGATGAACCGAACTTAAAACTCCCCGTTTCACTATGCGTCCAACTTTAACCCTCATTTCATCGTTTTTCCTCATTTCCTTATCTCATTTCCTTCTTGGCGTCGCTTGTCTCTCGAGTCAACCCTAGCAGAGCCTCTTCGCCGTTTCCCTTCCTTCGTCCTCAACGTCCAGCCACCGCGACCGTCGGCGCAAGTCCGTCTCATTCGCCTGTAAGCCGCTTCCCTTCCTTCGTCGTCCTCCATGTCCAGCCACATCTTCTGCTCCTCCTCTGCTTTCTCTTCTGTTTTGCCGTCGACGCCGTCAGTCACCATCAGCGCCGGATATTGCAATCGAGGCTTCTCCTCCATCAACAGGTAAGTGTCTATACTTTAATTTTTCTTTTAAAATGAAAAATTGCACAGATTTAGAGTTCTATTTAATTTAGGGTTTTATTTACTCTAAATTTCACTTAATCTGTTATTGGGGAAGCACTTTTCATTTTTATAATTGATTTTAGGTGGTTTATAATGAAATTGAGACTGATAATGAAATTGAGACTGATTAGGGTTCTGTTTAATTAGGGCCTGTTAATTTAATGACTGAGTTTCGTTAATTTTCAATTAAATTGATTGAAATTATGATAAAAATGTTGTTATTTTGACTGAAATTGAGTGAATGTATAGTTCATTTGATAATAAATTTATCATACTATAGTTCATTATTTTTCTAATGACTATTTGTTATTTTAATATGTAGGACTTAATTCAAGATGTGTTGCGTTTTCCGTATATCCCCAATTCATTCCCATGCGTCATGCTTGGTGGACAACGGGTATTTGGAAGCCATTGATTAATGAGTTGCTAATGTTGAATTCATATGATTTTAATTGTGTTGTTAATTTAATGGATTTGGAGGTTGAATATTTTAATTAGGTTATTAATTTGTGTGGATTTTGGAGGTTGAATTTGTTGTGTTTTGCATGTTGGTTTGTTGTAGGTGTTGTTTATCAATTTGAAATTGATAAATGTTGTGGATTTTGGAGGTTCTATTTGTTGTATTTTGCTTGTTGGTTTGTTGTAGGTGGTGTTTTTCCATTTAAATTTGAAGAATGTGGTTGCTGCTACTTGCTTAGAAATTTTGGTTAATTATGATTTTCGGTTTTAAACCGAACTAAACTGAAACCGAACCGAAAATTACGGTTCAATTTAACTTCAGTTTCAGCTTCATCGGTTCAGTTTTTTGTTTCTTCTGCGTTGGTTCGGTTTATCTTTCGGTTCACTATTTTCAGACCGAACCGAAAATGATCACCCCTAACCATTTCAATAAAGTTATATATGTTAAGAAATCTGATTAATTTATGAAAATCTAAAATTTTATTACTTTAATTGCACCTTCAATCGTGTCTGATGAAATTTTTTTTTCCAGTCGTGTCTGATGAAATTGATGGATATATTTTACTAAAACACGTGTTTAGGACCTTATAGGCGACATGGATTGTATTGTAACTTATGTTTCCTGACGTGACATCTTCAATTAATTGCAAAGTGAGAATTAATGAGACTTGTCCAAGTTACTAACTAAATTGGCCAAAATCATTTTTTTACCCTATACTCTTTTTACGGGTTTTTAGCCCATGATTATACTAATATTCTTAAAAGACCCTTATACTATATAAATTAATTATAATTGTACACTCTGTTTATGAGAAAATAGAAAGTATATATCAACAAATGTTTGGCGCGTAATAATGCTATTTGCGTCTCCCATTTAATAAAACGATGTTATTTTGTATGAGTTTAAAAAAAAAAAACCTTAAAACTATAGGAACATGTATCCTGTATACGGGCTACATGTTTCATATATTTAACTTTGTATCCCGTGTACATATTGCAGGCTTTATATTTTAACTTTATTTCCAAAGAATTATAAGGATAAACTTTATTACTGGTGTTTTATAATTTATGCAATGTCTTACAGTTAAAAATGGGATAAAATGATAGAAGAAACCCATAGGTGACTTTCTTTCACGGTGACGTGATTAATGAATCACTGTAGCGAGTTTCTTTATGAGTATTTTCAATAATTTTTTCTCAGATGGTTATAGCTGTATTCCGTGTGCATGTTACAGGCTTCATATTTTAACTGTAGTGGCGAATTTATTCCTGTTTAAAATATGAAGCATGTAACATGCACACGGAATACAAAGTTAATCATATAAAATATGTAACTCGCACACGGGATACATGTTCCTATAGCATTCTATATCCTAAGTTAAGCATATAAAATCTATAACTCGCACACGGGATACAGGTTCCTATAGCATTCTGTATCCTATGTGCAGGTTACATGCTTTATATTTTAACTTTGATGGCTAATCTATTTCTGTTTAAAATATGAAGCCTGTAACTTGCACACGAGATACAGAGTTAAACATATGAAACCTAAAACTCACATCCAGCATATTGGTCCATGTAATTTTAAGATTTTTTTTTTTAACTCATACAAAATGGAGTCATTTTATGAAATGAGAGATATGAACAACACCGTCACGCGCCAAACAAACGCCAAACGTTTGTTGATTCACACCCTTCGTTTTCTCATGGACAAAGGGTGAGACTATAACCAATTTACATAGTACATAAACCTTTTAAGACCATTAATATACTCAAATTCTAAAAGTCCCCAAGCATAATAGTATAGGAGAAAAAATGATTTTAGCCAACTAAATTAACTTAAAAAGAGCTTTTCGCTGGTGTGCTTAAGCATTTCATTAATTCAAAACCATATCTGGCATGTCAAGCAAAATTCACCGTTTAGATAACATTTGATTGTTTCGATGGCTATTAGTTTTTTTAATAATTATTTACGAAACACTAAATGTTTAAAACAGAAGCTAATCTTTTATGTAGAGCTAAAAAACTGCCATAAAAACTGCTTTGCCAAACTCTAAAAAAATAGATTTTAAAGGTTTTAATGGTCAAAAAAGTTAATTAAAAAACTATTGCCTAATACAACAATGGTAGATAGGATTGTAGGCGACCGGCTTGGCGAAAATACAACAATGGTCTGGTTAAGATAGATTACACATTACGGGTAAATTTTCATTCTAACGAAAGGACAATAATGCCAGGTATAAACGTCATATATGTATCCTAAACTTCTCCTGCACTAGCTATTTAGTCTGCTAAAATGACCAAACTGTTTTGCTATTGCAGTGTGCCTGGGCGTCCAGTCAGCTCGGCTCCAAAGATACAGTGGCGGAGGGTTAATGTTCCAATCCTCCATTTGCTTATCATTAACATCAACTGATCCAGGAAGGTAAAATGCCTACAAAACATTCAAAACAAAACTTCGAGAGAACCAGTGAATAGTTGACTTGCATTATAAAAACTTACTCCCCCGTAGTAAAATACTAGTATCCCTCCCTACTAATATCCCCACCCGTTTACTTCTTTTCTTACTAATCATTTATATTTTTATTGTTTTAACCTATAGCTGACGAACCTAGGTTAATATTACAAATTATTCAATTCATTTTGTAGCATACCTTGCCTGAAAGTAGTTCCTCATCTTCCCAGATTAAATCGTATGGAGCCTTTTGGTCTAACCTGATAAACCAACGATATAATATCAAAAACTATCTCAAGTTTACCTTTCCATTTTCATTGACAGATAAAAAACTTGCCTTTCAGTTTCCTTTGGAGTGATGAGAATGATGAGCTTAGGTTTAAACTGAAGAGCCTTGTTAATGAAAATATTAGAAATAGATGCTCTCACTCCAAAAGGGGGATTAAGCCCCATTATCTAATAAAATAAGAAAAGTTAGAAAGAGGAAAGCCAAGGGACAAACATTTTGCTCGTGTTTATCAATTAAACCCATATGAACTCACCAGTTGTGAACCATCAAGTAATTCATCTAAGTTGACTTGCAACCAATTTTTCCTCTCAAAACAAAAATCATTCTGCAAACAAGCATCACAACATTTTACTGAGTAATTATCCACTATTTCAATTTTGTTGTTTAAGTTTATAACACAATATATCCTCCAATTAAATGAGACAAATAGCTAAACTAAATGGAACCCTAATACTGGTTTCCATGTCATTTTATGAGGTTTTGCATTTAGCTTTGTTCATATAATAAATTATGAAAAATTGAAAACGGATGCAAAATATTATGCCAAATTTTCCAATCAGGTGCCGTATAAAAACACGTGTTCACACATCTGTTTTCTAAAGTAAAAAACTTTTCCACCAAATTTTTACTCAAATGCCAAATTAAACATGAAAATATTGAATCTCGTCAATTCCCGTCTTGTATTTGACCAATTATGACGATATTACTAGAGAGGTCATACCTTAGCTTGTATGAGGTCAAAGTTTTTGAATAAGCATGTTTTACCCATTCGGTCAAGCCTTTCTTTCAGTATACAACTGAAATCATTAGAGCCACAACAAAAGTCGACTATCTGTTCATCAAAACAAGTATAGGAAGACTAACAATATTAAGAATAGCAATCATAACCAAGTCAGAAATTCAGAAATAACAAAACAAGACAAATGTGTTAAGCTAGTGAAGAACGTATAGCATGCATTACTTATTCATGAATGCTTTCATTTGAGAGAGTGATAGAAGAGCCAGATTACGTAAAATGAAAAATTAATTAGGCAAAGATTATACTTATGACAATTTCCACTATAAAATATTATTTAGAAAGACGAAGAGATATTTGTAACCTCCCCATTGGGCATTTCAGTAATAATATAGTTATTCACACTATTTTACAGCAAATCTACACTTCAATCGTAGAAACTAGAAAGTATGATCTTTACCATATCACCATCCTGCACATAGTGCTGGAGCCGATCAACAATCTGGAACAAACTCAAGACATCAGCATCAACATTTTGAATTGTCAACCAATTAGTTGAATTCTAGAAGTGTATGCAATAATAAAATAACGACTAAAAATTCAAATATTAACAAACTATTATCTAAGAAATCATTTTCCCCATAAGGATTATATTATCATTTTTTTTGTCCCTTAAAATCCCATTAAGGAAATCTTGGAATAAGCAGAAGCCCTAAGAGCATACACAATGGTTGAGATGCTCATTCTCATTTTATGTGACCCATCTCTAAAAAAATGTCCCACAAAAGCTAAAATGAGATTGATGGAAAATTGATATTTTGTCATCCAACAATAAATCTTAATCTCAATCCCATAAGTTTAATTGTTTAAAAATCAAAATTTAATCATATAAAAAATTATAAAATTTAAAAAAAATAATTGTTGTTACATGTGTCAATAATATATTGGATCTCATCTCACTTTTTGAATCTCATCTAGTTGAGTATAATACAATAAGTTTCAATTTCAATCTCATTCGCTTTGTGGACCTCACGAGATGAGATTTAGCACCATGAGATGAGTACCATTGTGGATGCTTTAAAATTTAACTTAAGAGACACATTGACCTATTTCAGTCATCAATAAAGATCTTCAAAATTTACTCTCGACTTCAGGAAAATAACTTCAATTGAATTTTAATGCCCATGACATAGGGGTTAATCAGTTCGCAGCTAGGTCTTCAAAGTTTGCATTTGGTTACACGTTAGGATACTAAGTAATCTAAAAGCGTGCATGTTGCCTATTTCCAATATTAGGCTGATTAGATGTTAATTCATGAGCAATACATACCACTTTTAACTGGTCCAATTTATATTTGAAATTGCCGACTGATATTGCCATTTTCAAACAAAGTGCTTGTCCAATGCATGTCAAAATAAGAGAGCAGATAGAGAACATTTCAACATTAAACTTAAACTGCTTCTTACATTAAAGAAGATGCATATTACCTCATTAATCTTCCTGACTTGAGTAAAATGGCGACCAAAAGATGTGTAGCGTGCTCCATAGAGAAAAGGTGCAAGGTAAACTTTAAGCTTTGACTACAAATTACAATGATCAAGAAGCAACTAGTCAATATGCTTGTAAAACTACAGATTAAACTGTTAATGTTCAAAGTGGAGAACATATATCCATTTCATGCTGGTAATTACAAGCCAAAACAAAGGGCCATGGATGGAGCCCATGGATCATCCTATACAATACTAAAATTAGGTCTGAAAACTTCACAGCCAAACTTTTTGACGATGTATTTTCTTTATATTAAAGATAATTATCACTAAATTGAAAGAGAAAGAAGTTGAGGGAACAAGACATCTCACTCTCAAACAAACCATAAAAGAATGGCACCAAAAGCAAAAGCATTTAAATAATTCCCCCATTTAATAATAAATAACCAATAAACCAGAATATATATTCATTCTTAAAAAATTCGCGCAAAAACAAAATCCTTATTCTTCAAGACATAGCATTTTCGATAAATCATTCAAGAAATAAGAGCTTAATCAAAAAATTCATAGTAGTGCATTTTGTGGACCATGTCGGAAGGCTATTCGTTTTTGTCTTGATATATATAATCTAGAATGGTACCAAAAGCGAATGCATTTGAATAATTCCCTCATTCAATAATAAAAAAAAAAACCAATAAACCCGAGTATTTATTCATTCTTAAAAAACTCGCACAAAAACGAAATCCTTATTCTTCAAAACATAGCATTTTCTATAAATCATTAAAGAAATAACAGCTTAAGCAAAAATTCGTAGTAGTGCATTTTATCAATCCATGTCAGGAGAATTTTTTTTTCTTTTTTTTGCCTTGAAATCTACATCTAGACCCAGCACAGGCATCGCTCGCACTATATATGAAAGACAATTCATGAACCATTCCAAACCAAGCCTGAACCACCCATAAACCAGAACCGTCTTGAACTGGACCAAAACTGTCCAGGCATGGCCAGTTTCAGGTTCAAGCATTTCATGAACCAAACTGTGATGAAACAGCTGTGAACCAGCGAGTTGAACAGGCAAGCCAAAACCTTTTTTTATTTTTACTTTTTTCAGTTTTCTTTTTCCTTCTAAATCGGTCAGTGACCGGAGATTCGTAGTGGCCTAAACCATTGGTTTCAAACCAACCTACAAAACCTAACTGAACTGGAGCTGGCAGTTCATGAATTTTCTGTCAACTGACTGTGCACATGCCGATTTCAACTCATTGTCATTACAAACCGTGAACCACCAGCTCATGAAATTCACAAACCATGGTCAGGTCTATCTACAACATATCACAAAGTCAAGGAATACTATAGATGCCTTAAAAAGATAACATTACATTAATCAAATCATTAATAACCATACATTAACATTGAGAAATTCATTTTCCATCATGCATTTTCTTGATGCACCACAATCTTACTTAAATTCCATAAAAGTTTTCCAGAAAAATGCAATTCATTTAATGCAACAGAAAGTCACCTTCCATTTTATAATCTGTTTGAGAATTTGAGGCTGACAAACAGCTTTTGCATCCTCAATACTGCACCCTTCTTCTAGCTTTTGCAATGCTGTTCGAATAGCCTGCAAGGAAACCATGGAGATATGTGTTCATATACTATATCTCACACTGGCATCCACAATGTATACATGCAATACCTCCACAGAACCCTCCACCAATCCTAGTGTGATGGACTTGTCCAGGGCAGTTTTGCAATAGAAATCTGTATTCGGGTTATTCCTTTCCATAAATTCTTCAATGTTGAATTTGGAATCTACATCCTCCATGAGAGCCAAAATTCTGCACACCAAAGGGGAATGTGCCCTTATTATCAAGGAGGAACTTCCACTTAATGGTTACTTGAACAAAAAGCATCAGGCATGTTTGAGAATAAGTAGATAAATAATTTACCTTTTCTCCACTTTAGAATCGATGGAAGGTGATAAATTGTTTGCTTTTCCCATTAATGGCTTATTACGGACAATACTCTTGAATTTGCTGATAGAAACATTGTGCTTTTCTGATTTAGGTGCACTTGATCTAGAGTCCACAACTGACTTACTTCCAAAGATTATCTTCCTTGTGTCTTCAGCAGATGATCCAGCAAATATAGATCCAGCATTCTTCTTCAATACCTTTTTAGCTGGATCAGTTACAGTTGATTTATTCAAGCGTTGAAAATCATGTGTTAGGTATCTTCTATCCAATTCAAAACGGTCACCAATTTCAACATCGTCTCTGAACTGTTTTTCTGTTTTTAGCCTCTTCGCAGAGGGTTTATCCATGTAAAACCCATCAGAAACCTCGTGTTGCTTTGACATAATGGGCTTTATTTGCCTTGATTTCAGATTTGAGGTTTGTGTTCTTTCAACACCAGGAAATAATATATGGTCTCTACAAGGAGCCTTTAGCTGTCTATCAATCTTGTGCTTCCTAATTAAAAACAATTTGAAACCAAGCTCCATAAGGCATCTGGTGTAAGATGCATAAACAACAGAAATTAGATTTCATTATAATAACAATTTCCAGTCTTACATGCAGTATATCAGAATCCTTCCATTAGGCAACAGATTTTCCCAAGCCCTCTGTAAATTAGTTTCACTAACATCATGTTCAAAGATAATTTGCCTGAAAATAAAGACATCCATGTCAAAAAGTATTAACTCACAAATAAGATTTTGAATAGCAAAAATTATGAGGACATAGACATACTTAGGTAAGCATTTCCTGTGATATGCCTTAGGACAACGTCTACACACTGCAAATTGATAGTCTGGAACATCAGCAACTTCACATTGCTTGCATATGAAACATTTATGAGCAGGACAAACAAAAGACTCCCCTGCAGCAATTTTATCTCCGAGTTCTCCTGCTTCAATTTCATTCCCAATGTGAAGCAGTCTTGCGACACATTCAGGGTGATAAAAATGTCCACACGTGGCAGAAGCACAGGGAAAGACCTTGAAGACATTTTAAAAAAAAGTACTTAAGCACACATAATTTGTTACAACGCTTCAGATAAAAATGTGTCAAAAAAAATTATGCAAATGGTGTACCTGTTGACTAGCAGATCTAGCAGAAGAGCCTAACCTGCCACAAGCAAAGCACTGATGTTCCTCATGCTCACAATTTTTGCACATAAATATTTGAATCGCCTACATATAACAAGTGCACAGTTAGAAATTGTACTAGAAAATTCCATTACTACTTTGATGAAAGTTCGCCTCATACTTGGGAAAAGAAAATGCAACTACTTTTTGTGCATAGAATATTGACAACATCTTTCTTGATGGCATAATAACAGAAATTGAAGTGATGGAAAAAGAGTAACCAATTTGTATATAATTGTTGAATCAGTATCTTACTGCATATTCAGCCTTATTCCTAAACCCAAGGGATGCACACTGACTGTCAACGCCATCAGCAACAGTTGGATGAAATGCTCTCAAGCACCTCCCGTTACAGCTGCATAAAATGAGAACAAACTATATAGAAATAAAATAGAATGAAGCGATATGATTAAGCAATACCTTCTTGTGTAAAGAAAAAGGCAACCTTGTTGTTAACAGCTTACAAAAGAATTCAGGTGCAAGAAGCAGCAAGTGATTAGAAATGCATATGGATAAAATGTTGTAAGGAAAAAAAAAGATGCAAAATGAAGCTTCATGAAGGTTGAAAAAGAAGCGGGAGAAACAAAAAAAGGACTGTATGAAAAGATAGCATACCACAAAATGTTACCACCATCATCGCAAATTTCACAAACTTGTTTAAAGATTTGGTCTTCTTCGCTGTAATCATCATAGTCATCTTTTGTTGTTTGAACATCCTGTTAATGAAGCCAAGCACAGAATATTTCTTTGTATTTTTTACAAAAAAAAAAAATGGAGTACATGAATGAAAAGAAAAGAGGACACTGAAATGATATGGAAGCAAGAGAATTATATTCATGCACTAACCTCCAGAAACTCCATGCCAATCCAAGGCCTCCCATCAAATGAACTGAAAGACTGTTCAAAAAGATCAGTCATTATATATACCAGCCTACAGAAAAGAGATTTCATTCGAAACAAAACAAAACCAAGACCAATCAACATTAGAATTTATTTTGTTCAGAGCAATTCAATACTTAGTCTCACACCATGTTTGACAATATAGTTAATTTACCTTTCAGAATTTTGAAAATTAGACGAACTTCTCCCACTCTCAACCTAACCTAATAGATCCTATCTGCAATTTCAGCTCTCAATAGCACTCTGTACCTTAAGAAAAATGACTCATTTGTCCATCACTAAGGATTAAAAGTTAAGTAAATTGGTAAACTATATAAACATTCAACTCGATAAAAAACTGTCGAGTGTCAAGAGCTACAAGAACACTTGAGTTTGCTATCTTATACACAGAAGCATGTACAGAATGTTGTAAGAACAATCCTTGCCATTTCAATAGTAAACAAGAATCATAATTAAGAATGCCTACCTTAGATGCTTCTAACTCTTTGTCCCTTCTTGCCGCTTCCATAATTAATAGTTTCTCACTTAACAAATCATTCTGAGAGGGTGGAGCGTCATATGCGCTACAAAATGCAAAAGAGCAACCGTTAGAAGCAAACAGAGCAATCGTTAGAAGCAACCAGAATCAATTAAAAATAAAAGAATCGCAACTATAACCTGAAAATTTTTTGCAAATGTTTCCACACAGATCTCTCAGATTTATCCGGATTCTTCTTAATGAAATGAAGCCAATGAACAGTAATCAAAAGTTTTCTGATTATACTCTCAAATGACTTTCTTGGCTTTTGAAGCATAATCCATTTCCTGCTTTTAATAAGGACATATATTTCTGGTTGCACATAAGAAAGTTCAAACTTCCAAGCTACGACGGGCAGGTAGACTTTCTGAATCCCATTAGAGCAATTTCCGCCCAGAAAAATTACTTTATCCAAGTTGCCAAACATCTCAGACGCATCCCATACCACCGGCAAAGTCGGTAATGAGACTGGCACGCCGTTGTTGTCAACAAAATAATAATCTGACACATATTTTTGGGATATTTCACCTTCCTCCTCATCAGACGATGACATTAGTAGTGGCTTCTAGTTACAAAGGAATCTCCAACTATCAAATGAAAAAAAACAAAGAAATTACTAGTTAGGCATAAAATAAAAAATCCAGAATGAAAGTTAAAAGCGACAATAGAAACATAATTTCCCTTCCGTAAACAAATCAACCGAAATGACGGGAGCTAGTTACTCTGCTTTGTAAATTTCTTTTTCTTTTGTCAATTAATTCTTTCATATTCCCGGCAAAACAGCCTGGATTACTACTAATGTAGTGTAGATAGTGATCGCATTTTCAAAAAACTTTAAAAAATCACTCTAAAACTTCCTATCGTTTTTAAGCACTTTCTCAGCGACCAAACAAGCAGTTATCAACTTTTGAAAAAAAACAGAACATTCAAAAAAGGCAGAAGAACCTAGAAGTATTGAGTGTGGATTGGAGGTGGTTAGAGTGAAACCCTAGAAAAAGGATTTTGGGCGCAGCAGAATCTTCTTCCTGCAAAAGATGAAGAGTGATGTTTCTGTTTACTTCCAGGGAAAGTTTTTCTCAGCAAGTTCAAAAGGCACAGTTTCTATATTTATGTGAAAGATGTGATGGGATAAAAGAAATCATTCCCTGTGGCCATTTATACTTGCAATCGTATCATTTCTTGTCAGATTATTAATAGGAGAATAAGGGAAATGTACGTGTCGAAAAAAAAAAGGCATGATTCTGGACGTTGATGATGAAGTACGGAAAACACGCTAGCCGAACCGAACTTCTTAAATTAACTCATGGAAGGTGGAGGGATCATACCACGGCTTATTTTCAACTGTACCCCAACTTTTGTCGTCATGTGTTTAAGTTTCTTAAATTTTACATGGAATATCTAAATTTTAAAAAATATACTATATTTCTCATTTTGTCTTGCTAACTTAATACTACCT
>CATIWJ010083863.1:0-49520 GCA_949640765.1 Croton laevigatus | reverse complement strand
CGAAAACTGCAAATCACATCCAAATTTGACACAAAATATATCAATGAATTCGTCTCATCACAATGATCTCAAATATGTAATTTAATTTGACGGACTATTGGCCGTTTGGTCGAAAAATTTCAAAAACAGCACGATCGGTCTCCGGAAAACTAAACTTCCGTTTCCAGTGACCGATCATCCCAAACTCAACGTCAAAATGAAGATCTAAAGGAGAGGATTAAGATTTTACCTTCAAATTGACAGACCCATGGCCGGAGCACGTCGAAAAAATGCATTTTTAACCGTCGGTGAATAGTAGTGTCAAATGAACGCCGAACTTCAAGTCGCGAGTACTACCGGAGGAATGATCGGCTGGCAATGGTGCTCGGCTCGTTGGGTTCCTCAAATCGTCCTCCTTCCGATCCCCGGTGAGTAGAAGAAAGAAGACCGGCGATGGCGACGGAAAACGTGTCGGCAGCCGCGATCTTCTTCTCCTCTTCGTGTTGTGATTCCTCTCTCGCTCTTTGGCTTCAGTTCATCGGACGGTAAAGGAAGAAGGTGCAGAGGATAAAGGTGAGGCGGTGGCGATGGAGGGGCGCGGCGATGGTTCCTGCCGTTGCCGTTCGTTGGTGGTGTCGGATGGTAAATGAAGTGAATGAAGATGGAGATGAAACGAAGAAGAAGGAAGTTCTGAATTCCTTCATAATTTTATTTATTTATTTTTTAAAATTTTTGTTTTTTTTAAATAATAATAATAATAGTAATAGTAATTATAAAACGACAAAACCAAATGAAACAATAATAGTAGTATTGTTAAAAATACTATTTTGGCCTTCACTATTTAATCAATTTACATAAAATAATTAGACTATAATACTCTCATACTATTTAATTATTTACCAAAATACTTATAAGTTAAAATTTCCAAAATATCCCTCAAAATAAATTTTATTTTCAAATTAGTCATTTTAATTAAAAATTAATATTTAAAAATTAGGGTGTTACAAATCCCACCCTCATAAAAGATTTTGGTCCCCAAAATCAAAATACAATTACTGAAATCAAATTTCAATATTCAATTTTTTTTACTCATTTCCAACATTCATGATATATATATATATATATATATATTTTTTTTTTTTTCCAATTTATCATCACCTTGTATCCACTTTTGTTTCATTGATAATGTCTAGTCTATCTTCTATTGCATTCATCAATCCTTGTCTGGCACACTTTTCAATTACTTCATTTACTTAAACTGACCATTGGTTTAAAGATAAAGACCATACTAAACCGAAGGTTAATTCCCAAAATTTCCTGATTTACTAATCCACCTTATATAATTCTTTGTCTTTCCTCTACCATAATGGTTTAAATTCGCCCTTCGATTAGTAATGTTTCGCTATCTGCTAACATTACTTTAATCTCCCTAGCTTACAATGCATATTTCCCTTTTTACTAGATGCTTCAGCAACAACATCTGTCTTTTTATATTAGTACACATCATAATCCCTTATATGTTGTGCTACCGTGTATTATAAAGTCCCTTCTAACTACTAATTACGTAATTACTGGTACATCCCTCCATTCTTTTCATTTTGGTTCTCAAAGCTTCGCGATCCTTCTTCTATTCACTTAAATTTAATTTCTTTTCTATAATATCCTTATCATAGGCACAGTAATAATTGAAGATCTTTGTTTCGAGTTACCTAACGATCTCGTTAGTCTTAAACAACTTTTCACCTTGTTTACTTTTCTTGACTTTAATACTTCCAGTTGAAACAACAGGATGAGGAATACCATTTTATCGAGTCAAAACTCTTACTTACCCAATTCAGTATACAATTGTTTCTTCCTCAGTGTCTGCGACACGATTTAAAAATACCTATTCAATTCTTTCTTTATCCAAAATAAATAGTGTCTTAGCTCTTAATAGATTTTGGAATAATATCGTAGCTCCCTTCAATTAATCAAACATATCATTTCTACGCAACAATTAAAATAGCTACCTTTGTTCTGTTGTCTGTTATCTATGCATCCTTTCAACGAATCATTTCTCCGTTCTTCAATAATATTGGTACACTTTATGGCAAGACACTTAACCCAATAATTCCTTTGCCGAGTAACTCTTTTAATTGTGTCTCTAGCCCACTGAGCTTGCCGGTGTCATATCTAGTCATCATTTATTATAAATTCTACCTTTTTTTTTCAAATTCAGAGCATTAATAACAAGAACTTAAGAATTTAATTCTCTTGCTCATTTATTATTTCCTTCTCTAAATCTCTTTCTAGAATTTTGTCTATTTCTATTATTATATATTTTTTTCTATAAAAATTCTTTCTTTTATCGATTTTTCCATCAGTGATTTCTTTAGTTCGCTTAAACCTTTCCAATATCCTGTGCTTAACTACTGCCTTTACCCATTCCGACACTACTATCTACTTTTTCAATACATCATTCAATCTATTCACGAACTTCTAACATCTTTCCATTTTAATTTCTACCGTTAGGGAATTTACGTTGGTGAAAAGCCATCCTGGCTAAGTAAAGAGGGACGAAAAGACAAGATTTCAAAATTTATCTTATCAAAATCAATTTTTATAACTCTATTCAAAGAAGCAGCTTCAATCAAGTCTGTTGTGGTTTCTGTGATGTCATCACGGATAAAATAACACATTTGAAAATACAACTAGTCAACTAAATGAGACTTTAACAGAAAGAAAACTCAAATTGATCTGCAAAGATAAAATCTTCGGTCTAATAGGAATATTAGCAAGAGCCGTACACAGCATTGAGAGTCACATCTTAGGATACGATCTAAGATTTTGAAATGCTGTGGGTTAATTGAAATTTATCCAGAATACAACAAAGTACAATGGATTAGATGCATGAACGAAATGCTACCATGCATGAATAATCAGATGCTTTATTACATTCAAGATAGTTATAGAACGGTAGAGGAATTTTTTAGAATAGTGATTTATGCCTATATAAATATTCTTAATAAATCCATTGAGCTCCTGAATACAGATGGATTCTATAACGTATCATTGGGTTTCCTGGACTCAATCGTAATTAAGGAATTTATGACGATTCAAACATAAGTCTAATTCATAATAGGAAAGAAAAGGAAGTGAATAACTTACTAGATATATTATTGGCTTTTAGCTCTAAGCCAAGTTCAAATAAGAGTTTAAATTCGTCAAATTGGTTTACTGAAGAAAATAACAAGATGAAAGAACAATTTAATTTTATGCTTATATGCTTTACATCTTCCTCAAATTAATGCTTATCTACCTTCCCTTTTCTCTCTCTTTTTTAATAAATCTTTCATTCATCTTTTATTACTTATTACATAAGAGATTTGACCCAATTTTAATCTAGGTTCTTTCTTCATAAAGGTTTTGATGAAACCTCGGAATTATCTGAAGTGTAATAAGGAAAGAAATCTACATGCTCTATGGGAGTTGCTGGTTCCACAGATTCTCTTTTGATTATCTGTCTTAATTTATTTCTCCAACATAAAAGGGAAGTGTAACATTGAAAAGAGGTTCAGATAAGATTTTGAATTTGCAGAGTTATTAAAAAGATGAATAATTCTACTGATTTGCAATGGTGTATTTCTAGACACCATAGATACCATAGTATATTTGAAAATACGAGTTAAGACTATATGATGGATTAAAACTTTCCGTTAATTTTTCTTGCAACGAATGATAAGGAGAAAAAAAGAAAAGGGAATTCATACGAGCATACTTATTAAGGTCTTGTGTATTTTCAAAATTTGCTTTAGAAGGAGTATCTCGCTTGCGAGAAGCCATTCAAACTAGAAATGGGTAAAAGAGATTATGAATTGTTCGAGGATCCATGATGATTTTCAGAATGTGATCGATTATACTTAGAAGGAGACAAATTTAGTTGAACACTTAAAGTCTTAAATAGATAAGTTCAGTTATTTTCTGTTCAAATTACTGTTTCCTTTTTGTCTTTGACTTCTTTTACCAACTTGATTTATCACTTCTTATCAATTGCTTAATCATAGATCACATCTACTGTTTTTTTTTTTTATAACTTTATCACCACTTATCAACTTGACATATCATTTCTTATCGGTTGTCTAATCATAAACAATATTTACCTCTTATCTTATTTGTGAATCAATTTCAAATGACGCGATTATGAAATTGCAACGTCATCAATCATTCATAATTTATTTATCTCAAGTTTGGTTATTTACTTCTAAATTCCCAGATTATATTTCCAATGACGTGGGTCTCATGATCCTTTATTATTATTATTTTTTTTACATTTAGTTACCCCCAAGGTTTGAACCCAGGACCTTTTGGTCTTTGGTGATTTACCTCACCACCAGGCCAACCCCTTGGGTTGGTCTCATGATCCTTTAAGTCATTGGTACTTTCACATTTTTAACTTATTTACTGTTCTTTGTTTACCCTTCTTACTATTCACATTTTGTTTTACTCTTTTGATTTGCATAACACAAATCAAGTTATAAATTTTTCATCTTATTTACCGTCATATGAGAAATTTATTTAACTGCTACATCTGGCCAGGACATAGAGTCAAATGTTATTTCCACACGATGAAATTTTTATTTCTTCTTTATTTATTTATTTTTTTACTTATTCAAAATTTCCATATATGCTTTTCAAATTTTTTTTTATTTTAATTCCCGAGATCTAATATAGATGCGTCCACCTATATTGTCTCAATGAATCATTTAATTAGCCTCATGTTGGTTACAGCTAATCCCAACATAAAACTGTTAGTCATTATATCTTTTATCTTTCTGTATTTTACACAATTATAACCTCTATTCTTTTTCTGCTCGTGCCGGTAAAGATTATAATACCTTTTCCGTTATTTATCCTGGTGCTGACGCCACTAGTGCAACAACTCGTTTCATTTTAATAGTATAACTGGCGTTATTTTAATTTCGTTTCTTACATTCTTTTAAGCTACGCAAATTGCAAGACACGTAATTCTATTTTCTTATTCATCGCTCATTGCGACCCACATGTCATTTTTCGTAAACACTTATATCAACATTCACTTAGCTCCCATATCAATTATTTCCTAGTTGGCATGTACAATAACTTAATACATTTGCACTCGTGATCTTTTACGATATTTATATACATATATGTTTCCTTATAACTACCCAGAACCTTTTAACCTATGCTCTGATACAAAAAATGTAACATCCCAAATCCGACTTATGAATAAGCCAGACTGAGGTGTCACATGCATCTTAACTTCGTTAATTCATATGCTTAATATGAAATACTAAAAATCACTTCAAGTTTTTTTTACAACGACACATGTGCTCAAGTATACTAATGCTTTAATTAAAACACCAAGTATTACAATCATTTCGCTTAAGTACCTCTATTCACACTAAAAAATAATTACATATATAATTCTAGTTCTAATATAGCTAGTACATGCCAATCTATGATAAACAGGAGTTCGAATTCGGGTTCGAAACGTCAAAACGATGCGAAATGAATACTGTCGAAAATCGCTTGTCGGACGGAATATTCTGGTCACCGACGACAGAATATTCCGGTCGCTGAAAACTGCAAATCACATCCAAATTTGACACAAAATATATCAATGAGTTTGTCTCATCATAAGGATCTCAAATATGTAATTTAATTTGACAGACTATTGGCTGTTTGGCCGAAAAATTACAAAAACAGTACGGTCGGTCGCTGAAAAACTAAATTTTCATTTTCGGTGACCGATCGTCTGAAACTCAATGTCAAAATAAAGATCTGAAAGAGAGGATTAAGATTTTACCTTCAAATTGACAGACCCATGGCTGTAGCACGTCGAAAAATGCATTTTTAAACCGTTGGTGAATAGTAGCGTCAAATGAACGCCGGAGTTCAAGTCTTCCTTCTTCCGATCCCCGGCGACTAGAAGAAAGGAGACCGGCGATGGTGATGAAAAATGTGTCGGCAGCCGCAATCTTCTTCTCCTCTTCGCGTCGCGATTCCTCTCTCTCTCTTTGGCTTCAGTTTGCCAAACGGTAAAGGAAGAAGGTGCAGAGGATAAAGGTGAGGCGGTGGCGATGGAGGGGCGTGGCGTTAGTTCCTGCCGTTGCCGTTCGTCGGTGGTGTCAGATGGTAAATGAAGTGAATGCAGATGGAGATGAAACGAAGAAGGAAGGAAGTTCTGAATTCCTTCATAATTTTATTTATTATTTTTTTTCTAATTTCTATTTCTGTTTTTTTTAAATAATAATAATAATAATAATAATAATAATAACAATAATAGTAATAGTAATTATAAAACGACAAAACCAAATAAAACAATAATAGTAGTATTGTTAAAAATACTCTTTTATCCTTCACTATTTAATCAATTTACATAAAATAATTAGACTACAATGCTCTCATACTATTTAATTATTTACCAAAATACTTATAAGTTAAAAATTTCTAAAATATTCCTTAAAATAAATTTTATTTTCAAATTAGTCCTTTTAATTAAAAATTGATATTTAAAAATTGGAGTGTTACAATATAAACAAGAACAATTGATACAAATAGTATGCAATCAATAGTTTTCTAAAGAATCAAGAGAGGAAACCCTCACAATATGTTTGTTTTCTTAAAAATATGACGTCTCTTTTCTTTGCAAAATAGGACTCCTTAAATAGGAAGTCAATATCTAGAAAATAAAAGGAAAATCTAAACAAATAAAATCCTAGAAGATATTTTCCTTGTCCAATACTTCCAAAATAATGAAAAAATCATAAAATTAGGTCAATCTCGAATTTAGCTCATTTGTCTCTAGCAGGCCGTCATTTACAAGGTGTGGTCACGTCTTATTTTCGTTTGTCTCTAACAGGCCGTCATTTACAAAGCATGGTCACGTCTTGTTAGAGATGATCTGCTCCCCAATTTCTGCCCATGTCATTATCGGGTTCTGCATTGCTATAAGGTTGAACCAAAGTAACTTGTCGCAAAGGTTCATAGGATCGTAAACACTTATCCAATGAATCATTAGCTATCACGTCTTGCATCCACGAACTCAAAGCCTTTTTGAACTTCTCAGCACGAGCTCTTGTAATCGGTCCTTCAAGAACTTGCAATGGATCTTTGGTGGAATTCCTATCATTCCCTCCTTCTTTGACTTGATTCGTCCTCTAATCATCACCTACGTCAAAAGGAGTAAGATCAGAAATGTTAAAGGTAGTACTAACATTATACTCACCTGGGAGATCAATTTTATAGGCATTATCATTAATCTTCTTGAGAACTTGGAAAGGACCGTCTCCCCTAGGCTCAAGCTTGGATTTTCTATGGCTTGGAAATCTCTCTTTGTGCATATGCACCCATACCCAATCTCCGGGTTCAAAGGTCAACTTCTTTCTACCTTTGTTGGCCTTATATGCATACCGCTCATTGCTTGTTTTGATTTGAATCCGAACCTTCTCATGCAATTCTTTTACCAACTCAGCTTTCCGTTTCCCATCTAAGCTGTTTCTTTCAATCACAGGAAGAGGAATTAAATCCAAAGGAGTGAGTGGATTAAAACCATAAATAACCTCGAATGGTGAATAACCTGTTGTGCTATGCGTAGTTCAATTATAAGCAAACTCAACAAATGGTAAACAATCTTCCCAATTCTTTAAGTTTTTCTTAATGATAGCAGAGTTGTTAAGGTCCTATTAACTACTTCAGTTTGACCATCGGTTTGTGAGTGATAGGAAGTTGAAAACAACAATTTAGTTCCAAGTTTTCCCCGCAAAACCTTCAAAAAATAGCTGAGAAATTTGGCATTACGGTCAGAAACAACACTTTTTGGCACACCATGCAACCTAACAATTTCTGTGAAAAATAAATTAGCAATATTAGTTACATCATTAGTCTTACTACATGCAATAAAATGCATCATTTTTTAGAACCTATCCACTACAACAAAAATTGAATTCTTATATCTTTTTGACCTTGGCAACCCTAAAATAAAATCCATGGAAATATCAACCCAAGGTTCATTAGGTACAAGCAAAGGTGTATATAACTCATGAGGCATAACTTTAGACTTAGCTTGTCTACATGTAATACAGTTGGCATAAATTTTTGCAATATCCTTACGCATATGAGGCCAAAAGAAATGCTCATGCAATATGTCTAAAGTTTTTGCTACACCAAAATGCCCCATTAAACCTCTCCCATGTGCTTTATATGCCAACAATTTACGCAAAGAACTCTTAGGCACACACAATTTATTTTCTTTGAACAAATAACCATCATGCCTAAAGAATTTTTAAAATCCTGAATTTTCACAAGCAATATATATAGAAGCAAAGTCAATATCTTCTAAATATAAATCCTTGATATGTTCAAAACCTAGCAGTTTGGCATCTAAAGATGAGATTAGAACGTACCTACGTGAAAGTGCATTTACCACGATATTTTCCTTACCTTTCTTATATTTGATCACATATAGAAATGTTTCAATGTACTCCACCCATTTCATATGTCGACGATTCAACTTACCTTGTCCTTTCAAATGCTTTAGGGATTCATGGTTGGTGTGAATAACGAATTCCTTTGGCCACAAATAATGCTACCAAGTCTCTAAAGCCCTTACCAATGCATAAAGCTCCTTATCATAAGTAGGATAATTTAATGCAGCTTCATGCAGCTTTTCGCTAAAATAAGCGATTGGCTTGCCTTCCTGCATTAAAACAGCACCAATACTTATTCCCGACGCAACACATTCAAACTCAAAAGTTTGTGAAAAATTAGGTAAAGCTAAAATAGGAGCAGAACAAAGTTTCAGTTTAATCATATTAAAAGCATCTTCTTGGTCTTTACCCCATTTGAATCCTACAAATTTTTTCACAATTTCAGTTAATGGTGCAGCTAGGGAACTAAAATCCTTTGCAAACCTCCTATAAAAGCTAGCTAAACCATGAAAACTTCTTACCTCCGTGATGGTCTTAGGCGTGGGCCAATCTTGAATAGCCTTCACCTTTTCTTCATCCACTTCTATTCCTTTTGCACTAACAACGAAACCAAGAAAAACAACTTTCTCCATCGAAAAAGAACACTTCTTTAGATTAGCATATAACTTTTCTTGTCTCAAAACAGTTAAGACACTGCATACATGATCAATATGTCCATCCAAAGTTTTGCTATAAAAAAGGATATCGTCAAAATAAACAACAACAAACTTGCCAATAAAAGCACGCAAAACATGATTCATTAACCTCATAAATGTGCTAGGCGCGTTAGTCAAGCCAAAATGCATTACTAACCACTCATATAAACTATATTTTGTTTTGAATGCAGTTTTCCATTCATCTCCTTCTTTCATTCTAATTTGATGATATTCACTTTCAAATCAATTTTAAAAAAAATACAAGAACCATGCAACTCATCAAGCATATTGTCTAACCTAGGAATAGGATGTCGATACTTTACCATGATTTTGTTAATGGCTCGACAATCAACACACATCCTCTATGATCAATCCTTCTTTGGCACAAGCAACACTGGAATGACGAAAGGACTCATACTTTCCCTCACATATCCCTTGGCTAGAAGCTCCTCCACTTGTCTTTAAAGTTCTTTTGTCTCCTCAGGGTTACTTCTGTAAGCAGGTCTATTTGGTATCGTAGCACCAGGTATGAAGTCGATTTGATGCTCTATTCCCCTTATTAGTGGTAATCCACCAGGTGTGTCTTCAAGAAATAGATCATGAAATTCCTGCAATAAAGAAGAAAATAAACTAGGTAATGAGCTATCAAGCTCGTTAGCGGTAAAATAAGCCTCATTGTATAAAAATACAATTCATCGGCCTTTTGGAGAAAAATGCTTGTTTGACCTCACTTCCCTTTGCATAGAAATTCACTTGCTTCTTTTCTCTCCTTTCCTCTCCTTCCTTTTTTTTCTTTCTCTTCTCTCTCCGCTCTATCTTTTTCTTTTCTCTCTATTTTTCTCTCTTCCTCCCTTTTATTATTTTTTTCACTCTTATCTTACTTTCCACTCTCAGTTATTTTTTGTTCAACCTCTCTATTCATTCTGAGTTGATCTTCATACACTTGTTTTGGTGTTAAAGGGATTAGAACATGAGTTTCATCATCCTTCACAAAAGTGTACCTATTAGTAAACCCATCCTTAATTGCTCTTCTATCAAATTCCCACGGTCTACCCAATAGAATATGGCCAGCTTGCATAGGGACAACATCACATAAAATTTCATCCTTATAGTTCCCAATACTAAAAGAAACTAGCACTTGTTTTAACACCCTCACTTCCCCACAGTCATTTAACCATTGCAATTTATAAGGCCTATGATGTTTAGTGGTAGGTAACTATATCTTCTCTACTATGGTAGTGCTAGCAACATTGGTGCAACTTCTTTCATCTATAATTAAGCTACACACTTTCCCATTAACCTTACACCTAGTATGAAAAATATTCTCCCTTTGCTCTTCCACTTTATCTAACCCAATATAAGCATTTAATGCACGCCTCACTACTAACATCTCCCCTTCCTCAGGATAGTCAATACACTCATCATCACAATCTTCTAATGCAAGCATATAATCATTATCACTCTCTGACTCAACTCCCCCATCATCTCTCATGACCATAACCCGTTTGTTAGGACACTCTGAAGAAATATGCCCATGGCCTTTACATTTGAAACATTGAATATCTCTACTACGAGTTTGCATTTCAGGTTTACCTCAAAATTTGTTTGTGGACTTCCCTCCTTCTTTGGTTGCATCATCTTTAGATTTAGCAAAACCTTTCTCGTCCTTCTTTCCCCCACTCGTCTTCCAAGAAGGTTGGTTATTGGAAGTCTGCTAAAACTTGCTCACGGCATGCCCGTACCGAGACCCACCGATTCCCTTTATCTTCAATTGTCTCTCCACCTTGATTGCCATGTGCATCATATATTTCATCTCCACATAATGTTACAACTCTACCACATTAGCAATATCCCTATTCAACCCATTCAAGAACCTTGCCATAGTAGCTTCTCTATCCTCCTCCACGTTGGCTCTAATCATTAACATCTCCATTTCCTTATTATACTCTTCTACAGTTTTAAAGCCCTATGTAAGACGCTGTAACTTCTGATATAGTTCTCTATAGTAGTGGCTAGGTACAAATCTCCGTCTCATCACTGTTTTTAGCTCATCCCAGCTTTCTATAGCTCTCTCATAGTTTCTCCTCCTACTCAAAACAACCTGATCCCACCAAACAATAGCATAGTCAGCAAACTCAATAACAGCAAGTTTACCTTTTTCTCTTCGAAACAATATTGATAGTCAAAAATCAACTCCATCTTCTTTTCCTATTCTAGATAGGGGTGAGCAAAATCGACCGAACTAAAAATTAGTTGTCGATTCAAAACTGAATATAAAATTTATAAATCAAAAACCAAACCAAAATTTGGTTTTAACCGATTTTCAGTTCAGTTTCGGTTCGAATTCGGTTTTAATCGAATTTTTCATGTAAAATTTAAATCGGTTTATTAAATTTACGAACAGAAAATTCATTTCACGATTTTTTAGGAACCGAAAATTCGGTTCGGTTCGGTTCTGATTCAGTTTTGGTTTACGGTTCGGTTTTGCTCACTCCTAATTCTTGATAGGCCTCTGGGTCATTCTTCCCTTGGAATGAAGGAATTTTTAATTTGATGTTTCCAAGATCTCCATCCCTCCTTGGCCCTTCTCCACGTCTCTCTCTTGCATCTCCACGGGGTATATACCTACCCATTCCTTGCCTTCGTAATTGGTGCTCACCAATTCACTCCCTCACGTGTTTCACTCAATTAATGTCACACAAAAAATTGAATTCCTCTCATATTTCGTACAAATTGTATGGCTTTTCTCTGCTAATGTTGGTCACCTACTCTTGCCTTTTACCTCTCCTGTTCCCTCTCTTCAATTCTTTATTGAACTAATCAATCAAGCAAGACTATGTGTCTCTTGTTCAATTCTCTGTTCTATATCCAATTAAAAGGAAGACCAAGAATCAACAATAGTAACCGGATCAAGAATGAAGCAGACAGTTAAAAGCAACCAAGAACCAATCAAGAATATTGGGATTTAAAAGAATAGAGTGACTATGAAAGAATGATACGGCTTATGGGTGTATTATGAAAAACACACGGATAGAGTAAAGAATGCTACGGCCGTGTTCAACAGGCATAGAATGAATTGAAACACACGACTATTATATTTTTCTTTTTTTTTTGTTTTTTTTAATGGATTTTTTTTGATAGATTTCTTTTTCTTTTCCTGAAACTTAACCTAGAACTTGAGTTCCTATATTGATAATGAAGATGACAAGAAGAAACAGAAACCCAAAACAATGAAATTAAAGGATAGATAGAACCTGATTCTAAAGCCTACCTTTGATACCAATTGATGCGAACCCTGAGAACAATGCCTTGAAATCCAACAATAATATATGATTTCAATCCCAGGAAAAGCTAGAAATCAGATTCCACAATAACAAATTGTGACCCAACGATTAGACACGAATCGCGAACCAACAATAAAGATTGTGACCCAACGATTATGGAATGAATCCCGAATCAACAATATAGAGATCCTTGACCCTTTGTTATAGAGAACTCAAACCAAGGATATAAACAAGAACAATTGACACAAAAAGTATGCAATCAATAGTTCTCTGAAGAATCAAGAGAGGAAACCCTCACAATATGTTTATTTTCTTAAAAATATGACGTCTCTTTTCTTTGCAAAATAGGACTCCTTAAATAGGAAGTCAACCTCTAGAAAATAAAAGGAAAACCTAAATAAATAAAATTTTAGAAGATGTTTTCCTTGTCCAATACTTCCAAAATAATGAAAATATTATAAAATTAGGTCAATCCCAAATTTAGCTCGTTTGTCTCCAGCAGGCCGTCATTTACAAGGCGTGGTCACGTCTTATTTCCGTTTGTCTCCAGCAGGCCATCATTTACAAGGCGTGGTTACGTCTTATTCGTCTTGTTGGAGATGATCTGTTGCCCAATTTCTGCCCATGTCATTATCGGGTTCTGCATTGCCATAAGATTGAACCAAAGTAACTTGTCGCAAAGGTTCGTAGGATTGTAAACACTTGTCTGATGAATCATTGGCTATCACATCTTGCATCCACGAACTCAAAGCCTCTTTGAACTTCTCAGCACGAGCCCTTGTAATCGGTCCTTCAGAAACTTGCAATGGATCCTTGGTGGAATTCCTATCACTTCTCCACCTATGGGTTTTTTGAAAATTAATGTCGATATAGCTATTGGAAAAGATGGAGGAGGTGGTATTTTATCAACGGTGGTTCGGAATGTAGACAAGAAAATGCTAGATTGGAAGTTGAGCAAAGTCCCTTTTATTAAAGATTCACTTGTTTTAGAAACTATTGCTGTTAAAATGTTATGTGAATGGGCTATTCAGAAACAATGGAAATGGTGCATTTTTGAATCTAACAACAAAATGGTAGTCGTAGCTGTCCAGGATAAAGGTTTGCCTCCAATCAAAATTAGGGATGTTATCAAATATATTGAAGGGCTAAAAAAGTATTTTGAGTTTTTTGTGTGTCATTATGTTTCGAGAAAATTTAATATGTTAGCCTATTTATTATTAGCTAGACGTGTTTAGATAAAAACTTTTTATGTAATAAATATGTACAGTAGTTATTATGTTAATGTAACCAATTCTTATAAATAATATAGTTATATCTTTGGGAAAAAAATAAAATAAAATAAAATTGCTAATGGGAAATACAGATTTGGGGCAAAATTTTTTAAAGACAAATCAAACAACCTCATTAGTTGATTTAGTAAAATTAAATTTGTACTTTTATAAATTATATGAACCGAATTGTGATTGAAAATAATAGAATAAATTCCTCTGAAAATAAAAATCGAATTTGGATTACTTGAAAATGATGAGAAAATAATTAAAATTATTAAATATGAATATGTCATTCAGGATGACGGATTTAAAACAAGAAAATTTTGCTTCAATTTAAAATAAATAAAAAGGATTTAATTATAATTTAGTCCTTTGTTTTAGCGTATTACATAAATTAGTCTGTTAATTTTTAATATTATTTTTACAATACATTTATTTTGTTATCGTTAGACATTTTAGTCATTTCGTCATTTAAAACTGTTAAATTCATGTGAATTTTTGAAAAAGCCTTCATTTAAAGGATCAAACAGCTCTTTCAAAAAAAAAAAAAAAGACTATACTTATTATTATTATTATAAAAACAAAAAATTGAAATTGAAACTAGCAGAGTCCCGACAGGAAATCCCTTAGACCGTTGCCGCTGCCGCCACCTCCATCTCTATCTCCACCACTAATGTGCCGCCCACCAACATGAAGTCCAAAGGCCGGCAAACCTCAAGGTACCTCTATTAGCCCCTCTTGTGGCCATTAGCGACAAAAAACAAAGAGAGAAGGTTTAGTTTTAAACTCAATTCTGTTGAAACCTTCAAATCATTGCCGCTGTCGCTTTGGATACTAGACGGCCAAGAAAAGCACATTGGACAACTCATCTTGTTGATACCTTTCCATTGGTACTGGTATCTTCCATGAATGGCAGTGAAGGAGAATATGAACATATTAGTCACGAGTTTGAATACAGATTGCAACTTCAACTGCATAAATAGAGGTTTTCTAGTGATGAGATGTTGAAAATAATGACAAATTATGAATCCTTACGTTGAGAGCTTTAATTTGGTATACTCATATGCCTAGTTTATCACCGGAAATAAAAGATGACTTTTGATGGTGAAAAATTTTTTTTTGGTGTTTTTGGCTAGAGGTTAAATATGAGTTGCAAAATTTAATTTGGTCCTTTTAGAAAATTCAGTTTGGTTCTTTAATGGTTTGAGTGGTAGAAAGACTAAAGTAACTAGCGGTAGGATTGAGCAAAGTTCGGTGTGAATTGAATTACCGAACCAAAACGCGAACAGTTCCCGATTACCAATTGGTAATCGCCAATATTGCTTAGTGGGACTATTTTAATATTTATTATAAAAATAAATATATCTTTTTAAAAATAAAAGGTTCCATATATAATTTGACTTTAGGTCTCATTATTCGTTGAGCTGCTCCTGCTCTTACTTGAATTTGGCTCGTTCTTAAATGAACTCGAAAGATTTGATTCATTTACAGCCGCTTGTAAAGTTTACACCCTTACCAGGCAGGTATGGAAGAATGAGACAGCGGTGAGTAATTTAAAAATGGTGGAGCCAAATAATAGATATGGAAAGTGGGGCAGCTAAGAATATAGCGCCCCCAAATAATAGATATGGAAAGTGGGGCAGCTAAGAATGTAGCGCCATAAACACATTAATATGGTGCCTCTGCTCAATTGCAGATACCAAATATGGCAAACAACCCGCTAAATGCCAAACACATCACATGCATTGCTACTAAATTATGAGCCATTATTGCACTTTGCATATATAATTTGCTATTTAGCTAACGCTTTTGTATTGTAGAAAAGATACTTTTTTTGCAAGTACCAACGGACACAAAATTTCAAACTCTGTACAATGTGACGTGTTTTATTATTTATATATATATTTATTTCTGATTTGCACTTTGGATGTTAGTTTATGTGTTATTGTGAATTGCTCATAAAGGCTATAAACCTCAAAGGTAGAGTCTATATGATTTGATCATAAAATGGCAACTTGTTCGGTTATTAGCTAATTAATATCTCAATCAATTATATAACTTCTTTTATTTTGTGTATAGGGAGGTCTAATAGCCAAACAAGCGTCCAACAACTCACAATAAGGAGTAGTTCGCCCCTTAGAAATATACGTCAAATTGGCGATAAAATGTTATTTGCAGAAATTGAATTCAAGAATTCCACTTTTATACTGAGTGATTAAATTTGAAAAATATGCGCCAAATCGGGAACAAAATGTGATTTGGCTATCATGAGATCGATAATAGTTCAAATGCAATTGCAATTGGATTTTCAGAGTCAAATTTGAAAGATAAGAAATCAATGGTGTAATATCCAATATGATTTTTTTTTCTATTATTTATATATTTATTTCTTATTTGCATTTTGGAAGTTTGTTTATGTGTTATTGTGAATTGCTCATAAAGGCTATAAACCTCAAAGTCAAAGTCTATATGATTTGATCATAAAATGGCAAATTGTTCAGTTGTCAGCCAATTAACATCTCAATCAATTATATCAACTTCTTTTATTTTATGCATAGGGAGGCCAGTGGCCGACTAGGCTCAAGCTCAATTTTGACTTGCCTCATTTAAAAAAAAAAAAAGAAAAATTTAATTCTTTAGCTCATGTTTATTGTTTTAGCAAAATCAGTTAAGGGTGCTTGCAAGAATTTAAATAACAGTAACAGCCGCAATCATAGTCGCGTGTAAAGATAACGGTAATAGACCTATCGTGATAATAAATAACGGTAATGGTCTGTAAAGTCACAAATTTTTTTTTGAAAAATTGTAAAATTTTAAAATCAATATATTGTGAAGATGTTTATGAAAAAAATAAGCATAACTGCAATATAAAAAATATTAATTATATTGTCTCACATAATAATTATACATATACTATTATAAATCTATTAACTACTGTATTATTTCACGTCATAATTATACACATAATATCATAGAGATTATAAAAGTATAAAACAAAATAAATATTGAAGAGATAACATATATAAAATAACATCAATGCCAAAAGAAGTGTCTATGAGGTGTAAAAGAATATTTTTTTAGATAAGATTTTTTTTATTGTTATATAAATTTTTTTTTTGGATTGGATTGTTATATAAATTTTAGTTGTCAGTTAATTTTATTTTTATCTTTGGTTATTTTCAGTATTTTCAAATGAACAAAATAAAATTACCCATTTTTTTTTCAATTCCTTTTCTAGTTAAAATGAAATACTACCTCCGTGTTTTTCATTTCTGTACGTTTCCATTTTTAGGTGTGTTTTTGAATTGTTTACATTTCCATTTATAGTAAGTTTTGTAATTTTTTATTATTATTTCTTTATTGATATTGGTGAAAAAGTAAGTTTTTTAAAAGATTAGTAATTGTTTATTATTATTTTTGTTTTGGTATTGGTGAAAAGTTAATTTTATTAGTATTGGTGAAAAGCAAACATAAAGAAATGAAAAACACGGAGGTAGTAATATCTTTGTGTATAGAGTCTAGTGTACAGACATACCAGTGCCGTAGATTGAGCTGTGCAAACAGACCTAATGCACAGGGCCTCCAAATTTTCAAAGGCCCCTAATTTATTAAAGTCTTTATGTTCCCCTTCCTCATTAATTTCCCTCATCCCTTCCCGATGAAGCCTCCTTCACTTACTCGTCCTAATCCTTTCCCGATGATGAAGGCTTCATTGACCAACGCTTCCATTCGTCCGTTGTTATTGCTGGAGACGAAAGAAATCAGATGAGATTTTGAAAAGGAAATGGCTGAAAAATAGGAGAGGAATCAGAACAAGAAGCATTTTCAATTAATTGCTCTCAAAATCCCTAATTAATTGGGAATTTTCTATTCTATAAGAGGATAAAAGGAGTGATTTTGGAGCAGCAAAGGAGTCACAACTAATATTTTAGTCTACCTATTTTGATTCACACCAAAACAGAAGAATCAAAATAGATCTTGAACTAGAACTAGAGGTAATTTGATTTAAATTTGTTCATTTCTCTTCTTATTTTGAAAACAAAGAATCATTTCAATAGGTTTTTATTTATTTTCACATTTGCTGTTTACTGAATTGAGCATTTGATTGGTATGTTAATTGAATATGGGAATAATTGTGTTTGAATTGCGTTTTAATTGAAGTGACTTTTATGTCTACAATGTGTTTGAAGAAATGCCCAAAACAACACAAGGTGTACTGAACTAAACACAAACAAAGAAAATGAACTTACATAAGGAAAAGCTTCGGTGACCCATCAATGGGTAACATGTAACAAATGCAGGCATCTCTAGAATTTGAATCTTCATTGATTAATTGGCTAGGAATTAAGTTAAACCCACGGCTTGTCTTCCTATTTGTGGAGGTGATACCTCAAGGGACAGCCTCTTCTTCAAAGTCTTGCCTTTTATCGTGTGATATTTGTAATTAAGTTAGTACTATCTGTTTCATATTTTCTTGTGTTTTTTCTCTCTATTTTCTTGCATTTTCCTTGATATTTGTGGGTTTTACCGTTGGATTCTTATTAGGGACGTATGGATTATGTAACCTAGGCGTTGAAAATGATTTCAATTGAGTCATTTTTAATGTGCATTGGCTATTAGCTTTGGGGATGCTGAGTGACATTGACCTTTCTATACTTGTTGATTAACCAGAATTTCAGTTTTTCGATTCATATAGGTTGGCAGTGGTCCACTAACGTCCTGCAGATCTTGGTGGTATATGCGGTGAATCAAAAGAATGGAAAGGGAAATTTTTTCCCTGGTATTTGTAAAATTAAGTATGAGGTAATCGATTTTTCATTATCTATTCTTTTGTTCTACTGATGCAGTTTCATTTGCAATTTTATGGTTAAACAATCATGTATAATTCATTTTTGCTGTAAGGATCCTTCTACTAAAAATTCACTTGCATTTAAATGGTATGATGCAGAAGAAGAGATTCTTGGAAAGAAGAAGGTTGGAGTGGATAGATGGTGTTTCTATGATAGAGATATAGCACCTGAAGGCAAAACACAAGAGGTAAGTACTAATTTTTGACGATTTGGAAATATAAGATTGGTCGTTAGAAGGAATTTCTTTAAGCCTTTCACTATTGCATTGCTGAATTAGTAGGTTGTTGAATAGGTAACTGATATTGCTGAATTGGTAGGTTGTTGAGTTCTTGTTTATAAACAACAAGGATTTGTTTGCAAAACATATCGGGTTTGAACTTGAGTTTGATTATGTTGATTCACCAGCTATAGAAACACTCTTAAGTTGTAGATTAGTTGAAACTTAGATTAGTAAGAAGCTCATGTGCATTTAACATGTTGACATGTTGCCGTTAGTGTTATAATAGAATAGTAAGAAGCTTATGTGCGTTTAAGTGTACATTTAAATTGGACCCCTACAATAAAATTCTGGCTGTCACCGAGGACAAGTTGTTCCTTTTCATCAAACTAAAATCTCGGCGCAAGGGCCTCATTTGTAACCTCAGCACAGGGCCCTGAAATTTAACAAGACGGGCCTGAGACATACAACTACATGATGTTCAAAATGCATAATGTTTAATAATAATAATAATAACTATTATTTCAAAGTTTGTAGCGGTGGGTAACAGCCGTATAACCGTTAAAAAACGGTGAATAACGTAACGGGCAGGCAGAAAACCTTGAAAAAACGGCCGTTATGTTATTTAAAACCATGCAACAAACGACCAATAAGGCATCGATAAACCCCCAAATCATCAAGCTTTTGCCCCATTTCAGGTATTAATTTTGAAGCTTGAATAAATGGTGTTATGGCTAGCTTTGCATCTTTTAAGTGCATGTCTTGTACCATATTAGAGATAAACGTTCGTTGTGATAAGTAAAGACCCTTGTCTGACCTTATGATCTCCAAACCTAGGAAATATCTGGCTAGTTCCAGATCTTTAATAGTATACTTCTCATGAAGATACTGTTTAAGCTCAATAACGAGATTCTCTAAAGAGTTGGTGACTAAGACGTCATGAACATAGAGAATTAAAACCAATAGGCTAGAGTCAGAACTCTTAATAAACAAACAGTGGTCATTCTCAGATTGATGAAAACCATACTGTATAAGGCATTAGTAAATTCCTTGTTAACGTTCAGCCTGTTTTAAACCATAAAGAGACTTCAGTAATTTACATACTTGTCCTAGTTTAGCTTTTGCATATACTTGAGGTCGCTGCATATAAATTTCTTCATCAGTATGCCCATGTAAATAGGCATTATTGATATCAAGTTGATGCAGTGGCCATTGTCTAGCTGCCAGTGTGCTTGTTTCCGAACCTGAGATGTTGCTCCCATATGCATTGCTCCATTTTACTCTTAATAATACTTGATCAATCTTTCAATGGAAAAAGAATTAATTTTTTTAACATTCACAATATGAATCTTAAATAATCCAACTTTTATAATTTTAAATATTCATAATTTTGGTTGAGTTTTAAAAATTGTACTAATTAAAATATTTCATCCAAATATACCATAATTAGAATTTATGTCCAATTCAATAAGAATTTGCAAATTCACATCCTCGTACTTTCAAAAATTTATACATGAGCACCTTCTGTCTACAAGAAATTGGGGCGTGATTCTCAAACTGACGGAGGACGCGTGAAGCATTCCTTTACCCAACCTCTATAACTAAACAACGTTGTTTTGCCTTTTAAAACTTTTAACTTCTCTCTAAGGCATTTCATCAGATATATGGAATGCAGAATATTATTCACAGTAACTTTTGTTACTGATAAGCTGTCTGACATCTCAAACAATCTAATTTTGCAAACTCACAACCTAACAAATTGTTGCGAACCACAATAGACAATAGGGAAATTTTCGGCCAACTATGTGGGATCCAAAAGTGTTAAGAGTCCTTAAACACTCCATATACCATAAGTTTTATATTTTAGAAACCTATTAAGTTAACCAATAAATTCATTTTTTTTTCTTTAATTCAGTTTTGCACTCAGTTTTTCCGATTCTATGTGAGAAAACAAGTGGCACTATGGGGCAGCTTGTTCCCTCCGCCTTGTCAATGATACTAGAATTTAATTCCGGGGATAATAATAGAAATGGCAAAGATTTGCCCATTGCAACAGCTTTTCGGTTGAGAGATGTTTTTCTACTGTGAATATTATAAAAAATAAGTTACGTAATAGCATAGGAGACTAATAGTTAAATGATATTATGGTTGTTTATGTTGAGAATGATTTTTTAGAAGCGTTGATGAGGAATCGATTATATGAAGATTTCAAAATATGAAGAATCGTTGAGTTGCATTGTAATTATGAACACTCAAAATTTATCAATATATTTTTTTAGTCATTATATTAATTTAATTTCATCAATCCTTTGTATATTTTCTTGGTCCACCACTGAAGGAGGCCTAATAGCCAAACAAGCGTCTAACAACTAACAATAGGGAGCAATTCCCCCTTAAAAATATACGCCAAATCGGTGACGAAATGTAATTTAGAGAAATTAAATTCAAGAACTTCATTTTTGTACAAAGTAATTGAATTCAGAAAATATGCCTCGAATCGGTAATGAAATATGATTTGGCTTGTCATGAGATAATAATTCAAATGCAATTGTGATCGGTTTGTCACAGTCAAATTTGAAAAATAAAAAATTACCGGTGTAATATCCAATCTGATTTTTTAGTTTTTAGCAAGTAAACGATGTAGAAATTACTTGATCCAATTTGTGTTGAGTTCATAGAAGAATTGAAATCATATATGTATTAATCTTCGTCTTATATGGTGTTGAAAATAGTACTTTTTTTTACCTTCCTATTTTAAATACTTATAATTTCTTTGAATTTATGATTTACTAAAGCAACTAATGGCAAGTGGTGGCTAAAATTTATTCTCTGCTCAAACAATAAAAATAAAAAATTTGGTAAAATAGGACATATATAGTGGTTATATTGTTATCAAGCTTTCTTTTCCTCGTAATTCCGTTTTCCTTTATTCGCCATTCGAGCTCTAATATATTTGTACGCCAGTCGAGCTCTAATATATTTGTACGCGTACTACCTCGTATACAGCCCTTAGTATAACTAAACATAAATTTTTCATTTGCTTTCATAAAATGTCATTGAGAAACAAATTGTCCTTAAATATACCTAAATATATATTTTTCATTTGGATTCATAAAAAGTCATTTAAAAATAAATTATATATATATGTATTTATTTATTTTTCCTTTTAAAAACCAAAAAAGCTAGAGCTTTTAATAACTCACAAAAGCCAAACGGATAAAGTAGGCTGATTAGCGTTTACTGAGCATCAAAACAAAGAATAAATTCTATTGCTTCGTTTTCTTTTGACGAAATATCTGCTTACAAGAAAAATAAATCTCTATTATATAAATTATAAATGGTGCACTAAGCCGAAAAATAAGGCAAATTCAATAATCATTTCCCCATATAGAAAAGGGTTACATTTTACGTATTTCCCTTTAAAAAAAAAAAACTATTTCTAAAAAATAAACATTTGGATCAGCGGTGGAGGACAACTTTTCTTTCTACTTTATTAAAGTAACATACAAACAATTTTTTTTTTTTTTTCCAAAATGGCTATTTTATTAAATTCTTATGAAAGTTGTTAAGTCACAGTCATGGGTGTGCAAAAAATCCATGGACCGATAACCCGGACTGAACTTGTCGGGTTTGTCAAGATTCGAGTCTGTTCGGTCCATATAAAAAGGTTAAGGTTGGTCTACTCAATTGGGAAAAAGTTAGGTTTTTGAAAAACCCGAACTTGACCCCGTCGACCTAACTCCTTTGCTAAAAAGAGTTATCATTCTAATAATTGAGCGAGCCTCTAAATGCCTAATTTGTTGTAGCCTTCCATTTTCAAATTCAAAGAAATCCTACCTAGAGCTATAAACAAACCGAGCCGAGCTGAACAATATGTTGTTCAAGCTCGGCTCGTTTAAGATTTCTCGAGCTCCTTTCAAACATGTTCAAGCTTGTCTCTTTAAATTTTAAGATGTTTAAGCTTGACTCGGTAGCTCGTTAAGAGCTCAGCTCAGGAGCTCAACTCGTTAGCTTGTTAGAAGCTCAGTTCGAAAACTCATTTGGAGCTCGGCTTATGAGCATAATTTATATATTTTATTTTTAAGGTTAATAATGAAACTTGGTTGTTTTGATTATGTGTTTGCGAACACATTAAATGATATAATTAACAAGCTTGTTCGCAAATAGTGTAACATCCTGAAATTCAATAACACCGAAAGTACAAGTAATCTAATGTATAGAGAAGAATAAAGGATCATTAATAAGGATTTGTGAAAATAGTGTATCACGAAGGAAGGTAAATGAATGACAGAAAAACGGTAAATATGAGGTAAATAAAAGGTAAATAAAGAAAGTAAAAGAAGAAGAAAATATGGTAGATATGAAGTAAATAAAAGTAAATAAATTATAAGAAAAGTTGATAAATGGTAAGTGAAAAGTAAATAAAAAGAGAAATATGGAAATACGTGAATTATACACGAATTGTAAACAGAGGAATAAGAAAATCGAGTATAAACGTGTTATCCGACAACTGTAGATTCAGATGATACAGTCTGAGCGTGTGGACTAGGGAGGATCGCGAAGAAATTTGCCGAACCTCCGAAGTTAAACGTGCTTAGATCAAGGTCAAAGTTAAGATGGGTGACCTCTGTGGGAAGTAGACCCTGAACACGTAAATTCGAGAATATGAAATATAATAGGGCTACAGACTGGCGCCGACCGTACCCGAGAGGCGAAATAGAGCCCCGGAGCTTAATGGGACCTAACGAAAATTATGGAAAAAATTAGGGACTAAAATGTAATTTCCTAAAAATTGTATAAAATCTTGATAATGTATTAAATAAGAGATACCGAGACTATATGGATCGCAATGGTGTAATTATGGTAGTTTCTGGAATTGTACGTACGGAGAATTCCGCGAAAACACGAAAATTAGACTTACGCAGAACCTGCGGGTTCGATCTAGATTTCGAACCCAAAAAGGGCCTATATTGTAAAAGTGTAAAATGTAAAAGTTGTTCATTTATGCGTGGCTAAATTTAAAAATAAAAACCACCTAATTTGGATTTGTACGATTGGAGATATTATCGAATTAGTAGACGGTGCGGCAGTGTAACCGAGTCCGACGGAAAACGACGCTAAAAATTATTTACGACTTGGATTGATCTGAAATTTTAATATGATGTATATATTTTTTTTTTTGACTGAATTACAAAGATATACCTATTCTAAAGGGTGGGGGAAATACCACTTGAACCCTGGTCTCCCAGGTAAAGAGACAACATCCTTACTACTGGACTGAACCCTTTGGTGGTTAATATGATGTATATTTAGATGTCTAGTTTCATTTGACACAAGAATTATTGAATTTGGAATAATATACAAAAAATTATTAATAAAGGACTGCAGTAAGGTCAAGTAGAACCTTAAAAGGACATAAATGGAATTTCTCTAAAAGACAATGACAAAGTTGGAAATGGAGTTTCGAAAGTTCTTAATAGTGCCTATATTTGACCTTACGAGTGAATTCGTGGGATTAATCGGGCTATAGCATTATTAACGCTGCACCATGATTTCTCCCGAAAATGCGTGAATGAGGGCCATAGCATTATTAATGCTGCACCATGATTTCTCCCGAAAACACGTGAATGAAGAGTTATAACGAAAATTTTTTGGAAGGACCTATTTGCAAAAACTCTACTTGAGGAAGGACTATTTGGTAAACGATAAAAGTTAGGGTATGTTCTTGGCCATCAAGAAAAAGTATGTGGACATGACACTTGGCTACATCATGGCCATTGAATTATATTAAGTTGGATTACTAACAACCATTGCATCAAAAATTAAATAATTCAAAAATAAAATAAAAATATAAATAGTTAAATAAATATTTTAATGCACATAAGAAGAACAAAAACACCTAAAAATTGAGCTAGGGCAGCCAGCCAATAAGAGGGGAAAAAGAAGAAGAACAAGGTAAGTTAGTTACTTTTAAGCTTATTCTTTAAGGTTTTAAATTAGGATTTTTAATTAAATGCATGGTTAGGCCTTATATCTTTACTTAATTTCATGAGTAATTGAGGAATAACCTAATATAAAAAAGTTAAGGTTTTCATGGGAAGTTGATAAATAGGATGGACTAAGTAAGGAGGAAGAAAAGAGTGAAGCTGAGACTGTCCGCAGACAGCCTGGAAGAGGTTGGTTGCTTTGAAATTTAGAGTATGTTGGGGACGAAATCTGAATAGAGTATAAGATTCAAAATTGTTTCTTTATGTCTTAGCTAATCAAAGAAGTTTGATTCACTTTCTTTGGATATGTATAAAGAAAGTTATGGTCGGAATAGTAATCAGTGTGTAGGCTGTCATGACCAGTTAGGCTAACAGGATAGATCAAAATTCAAGCAATTATTTGATCATGATAGAGACTGAATTTGAAGAAGTGTAAAACATGAAATATGTAGGGTTATATGTCTAGTTTATTCCTGTAAAACAGTTTTGGCAGAAATTGAATAGGTAGGAAGTTATATCTAAATAATCGAGAGGTATGCCCTGTGCACGTTCAGAATTTGAATTAAACTTTGCCCTATAATTTAAGGAAGAGGCAGAAGACAAAAATGTCCCCTTGTATGTTAGTGAACTATAGAAGTTAGAAGCAACTTAATTGGACTAGTAATGAAGAAGATATAATTAAAATGGTAACAAGTGTGCAGACTAAAAGTCAGAATTAGGGTAGAATTGAACCTGTGACTTTAGCTAATAATATGGATATGTTAGTGGCATAATTTGACGTTGTGGTAGAAGGCAATTTTGTACCTATATATGTTAGCTAACTAGAGAATTAATAATCACTTCATTTGGACTTTTAATTAAGAAGATATGACCAAATTAAGGGGCTATGCGCAAGAGAAAAAGGAAAACAGTAGGGTTGACATAAAAGTAGCGTCGAAGATTATACGTAGCTCAATCCAATCTGAGGTTAATATGAAATAATAACCTTATGTGTCTAGGTTAAAAACAATTGAGAATCAACTTAATTAGAGTTATACAAACGAAGTTGTAAGTGAGTTAACGTAAAGTGCGTAAACAAAATAAATAGTCGGCAAGGGGGAAATTAATGAACGCTTGAGATTTTGTATTGTGTATTATATATAGAAGTGTTTATTTTCAGTTTATATAAGGAGTGAGGGTATAAAAACATATTGCTGAAGTGTTTGTAGAATTTTTTATGCAGGAGTGGTGAACAGTTACTATTTCTATTCACGGATATTTATAGGTGTAACAAAGCTTTGGCGAAATTTCTGTAAAACGTAACTTATAAAATAGCTAAGTATAAGAAGATATTAGTAATGCTAGAAGTATAGTTAATGCAAATGGACAATACTTAAGATAGACCTAGGAGTCATAGCTCGCAAAATTATAAATGATGTCAAGAAAATTTAATCGGACGTGTATAAAATAAATGGACTAACAAGCGAAATAGAGAAGGGACTATAAAAGAACTTATAGACGTAAAATCAGAAAATCACTATTCATTTGGTAAATTTTCAAGAATGAAAATATGAAAAGTATAGACGTATGAAAATAATCCGGCAGTGTCAAAGTAATAAGTAAAAGCCAAAAAAAGAATCATAACCATTTATTGAACACACATAAGCATGTATTATATACACGTCGAATAAGAGATCAAAATATAAGTTAAATTATGAGACACGAGTTACAAATAGAAATAAATGAAATTAAAGTAAAACATAATAGAAATTCAAAAATAGAAATAATAGAGAAAATATATAGTAAAATGAGAAATTAACTAAATTGTAATTTATTAGAGAAATCGGCAGGGAAAAGCCTAGCAATGGAAACACGTAATACAAACAAAGAGTAAATAAGACAACGACAATATGTTTAGTACTTTATCCTTATTTAATTACATTTAAATATAAGTATTGTGCCTATGTGAACTGTTTTGCTGATATATGTTACATTCATTTGCGATGTGACTACATGAAATATCAGTATGTGAATTACATTAAATAAGTTAAATACTAAGCTCTACTTGGTTTTGAGTCAAACTAGGCGATAAGAATATAACATGTTATATTATATTTGTAAAGCAGTTCGCAGCCTATTTGCTATTTGCTCGTTTGTATGGTGATGCGCCTATCTATTTGCTAATAGCTTGGTTAACCACAAGTGTGCCGGGCTAGTATTTGATATTTGATAGGGGAATTTATTCTGTGATTTCAGTATAATCGTATTGTGATTATTGGATATATGATCATTATTTGAACTATTTGATTTGCCTTATCCTAAAGTTCCGCTAAATACCTTGTAAAGCGAAATAAATAAATACCTGTCTTCATAAATGAGTGTATTCATTTGCATACCTATATGGTTAATTGTTTGATGCACATATAAGAATTGTGGTACTGTATTATTGCAATATATGCCACTGTTATTTTCCATATGTAACATATATGTGATATAAATATGTGAGTTTACATTAAATAAGTATAAAGTACCCACTAAACATATTGCTTAGCAAGTTTAGTGTCTGTTAAACTTATAAGTTACGAAAAGTCATAAAGTAAATCAGAATAGTCAAATAGAGTCAGACTCACCAGTGACACTTAGTATGGTATATGCTGAGCGATAAAAATCAAATGTCAGAACAGACAATAGCGTAAAGAAAAAAAGATTTTCTCAGGTAATGTCCTGTATACCGAGTAGTATCATATATGGCACACTTAGTTTGGCTAGTACTAGTCGGGTTAAGGGATATTACAAATAGGCTCATGAATATGTTCGTGAAGTAGTTCATGAGCTAGTAAAGTAAGCTCGAGCTCAGCTCGTTTGTAAAACAAGCTCGATTATGGAGCTCGAGCTTAGTTCATCCAGCAAAACGAACAAACTCGATTGAGCATTTAGCAAGCCGAGCTCCTAGTTGTTCACAAGCGTATTAGTTCATTTATAGCCCTACCCCTATCCCACTCCATTTTCGACTAATCACTTCACCCTTACCTATTATGCTTTATTCCATTCAAAATCCCTAAGCAATTTTGAAGCTAAAAACCCTAATCGTAAAGTAAGAGATTAAAATCACAGTGACTCCATATTTTTGAAGATGAGGTTCTGATGATGATATAACTGAAATTAAAGGCTTAATCGCACATGCTTTAGCAATTTTGGGAAAATTCTCTGGTTTGTTCTTGGCTAAGAGCCTAATCTCTATAGCCTTTTTTTTTTGTAATCTTTTTGTAATTGTAGTGTGTTATAGCTCAAATAAGCCATTTCAAAACCAAAGCTCAAAGTGGGTTCACTTAGTTCAAGATTAGAAGTTAATAGCAAGCTTATCTAAAAAGAAAGATTAGGTAAAGTTTAAATATTTATATTTGTGTTAGAAAATATTAGTGGATTTGTTAATGCTCATTCTTAACCCTCTAAAAAAAGGTCCAATTATGAGACCAAACTTGAAGGCACCGGAAGGGAGTACCATAATCAGTAAGTTTTCTTTTAAATTTCATATAAAATACTTATCTAAAATCTAAAAGTTGTTTTCTCAAAACCTATTTGTCATAAATATGCAGAAACCTTTAAAACTCGCCAAGAATTCGTCTGTCTAATGCTGATAGTTTTTCGTCTGTAGAATTAAGTATTTTGCGGTAAAACTTGTTTTGTTTAGAAAAGTCGTTTTAACCTCACCCAATCGGTGTGGTAACCTTATGGAAAACTTTCAGCGTCCTTGGAAGAGTTTTCATGAGTTTCAGCATGTTTCTGCATCTTTCCAAAAACCAGTGAAATTGACAATACAATAATGTGCCGTGACAGTGTTGTTCTCTGTCGTGACGACTTCATTATTCCTTGGGAGCATGAAGCACTATGTCACTTGCCATGTGACCATGCAATAATGGCACTATTTTCGTCTTGGCAGCACAGTTCTTTACCACAGCAGCACTAACTTATTTTTGGAAAGGCTACTTTTTGTCAAATTGACACGTGTCTAGGGTATCATTTCTCAAAACTGCAATAAAAACATCATTTCCTACCGTCAGGAGGAGATTCTTAGCCATTTCGAGAAAAAACAATAGTATCTTAAGGTTTTTTGTCTTCTTAAGAGTAATTCTAGGGTTCCTTTGTGCTAAGAAAGAAGGGAAAATACACTAAGGTTTGGAGTTTTCCTCAAGTTTTAGATTGAAATCTCCTTTAACCTTTTTTTTTAAAATAAAAAAGCAAGTGAATTTTTGAGTTGTAGTTGGCAGCTTGTGATGTTTTAAGGAAGAAAGGAAAAAAGAAGACTTGTTGGTGGCCACCATTCTTAAAGGTTAAAAGCTCTAAGTCCTTTTGAGGGCTAGGTAAAATCTAAACTTTCTTGTTTGCTTTTACTTTATTTCATCTTGCACATTTTCCTCTAAATATAGATAGATATTCCCTTCTTTAAATCCAAATATGTTTGAGTGAGTTACAAGGCTTCAGTTGAGAAATGAAACCTAAGTCTTCAAGGACATAAATGCCTAACTTTATTTCTCCCGTAAAACCTCGTTAAAGATTATGGATCTATAAAATTTGTGAACACTACCGTCATATCTAGATATGTTATGTACCGCAGCAGCATAAATCTTAGCTCCAGCAACCAAATATCTTTTAAAAATAAATAACTCTTTACTAGATCGAAAAACAGTGCCACTTTAAAGATGATCAGTAACGCAGTGGCACAGAACAGTGCATGGTGGTACTGCTCTTCAATCCAGAGATCACGTTCTCTTCCCATGAATTTTTTCCATGTTATTAAAGGTCTTATTTTTTAGAAATAATATGAATCAGTTCATGTGTTTTCAAAATGAAGTTTTGGGTCCTAAAGCTATTAGATCTTGCTTTGATCTATTATTAAAAACGTGTTTGTATATCTATGGCTTTGCATTAAGAATTTATAATTATGTATTATTTATGAGTCATGCATGATAGATTGAAAGTTTGGTAAATAAATGAATGGTTTGTTTAAAGCATGTTTATTTATGGATGGTCTCCTCTCTTGCATGTCAATGGATAAATAAGGTCACCAATTGTAGTATTATGCATGTCTATTTAGGGATTGAAAAATTGGGGATTAAAGAGTAGAATGTAAATTTGTTAGGGCTAATTTGTAATAATTAATTTATTTACTTTTAGCTCTTTATATTTTGTTGATATATGAATGCATAGATTTAATTGTAAATAAATGATAATAAATGTCTCAATGACATGATTAATTTTTTCCAAATGGTATAGGGTCTGATTGACCTATATAAGATTAATAATTGATTCTTTTACAAAATAAAATAAATTTAGAAAGATTAAGTCTTTAGGTGAGTCCGTTAAATTCGGGTGTCGTTTAGGTGCAAATCCTAAACGGTATAACTTATTCTCTTCCCTAGAATTTTAGGTTCAAGATCATTTTGTTTTACTAAAAACGGAGTCAACTAAATTTTTTGAGAAAGATTAAAAATTTGATCCCGTAATGGGTGGAGACTCTAAATTTATTTTCAAAGACCGACTAGTTCGGCACGCACTTAACCATTATTCTTTTATCGCCATTTTTGGTAAAATTAAACCTGAATAGAAAATGTTTTTGTTTTGCTTGCTGTTTATGGCGATTCAATAGGATTATGATTTGCATGGGTGTTAAGAGAGTTGAGATAAAAGAAGGAGAAAGAAGAACTGAAGAAGGTAAAGTTAAGGAAAATAAAGAAAAGTAGGTTAAAAAAACCGAAAGTAAAGTAAAGCACAAAGAAAAAAAAATAGGATGATGCTGGGAATTTTTAATAGGTATATTGGGTCATAACCAATATGACTTCGGACTGAACCCATAAACTTGAGTCCGATCCGATAAACAATAGAGGTCGGTTCGGTTTGAAATTTTTCGACATTTTCGGGTTTGTTGAGTCATTTCAGATTTGACTTGAACCTAGCCCTAAACACCCCTAGTCACATCCCACAATTTGTCTTCTTCCCTAAGCAGAAACAGAAAACCATTCCACTTGCTGCCGAGACTTTCAATCATTTTTTCGAGTGTTCTGGCAAGTTTCATTGCCAATTTTGATACTTTGATTTGACTCTACTCCTTTTTTTTTTTGTGTAAACATTTTTTATTTTGTGTTACTTTTTAAGGCTAAAAAATTTGAGAACCGAATCGTTTATTAAATTTTTTTTCTTGCTGATAAGAATTGAATTATGTGAAACTAATTACACATTCGAAATTAGCAAAAATTTCCAATTCTATTACTATTTAGTTCGCTGCTAGTAATTTTAAGAATTTTACATTGATGATCAGAATTTTTTTTCCAGCAAGATTGTTGTTAGATGAATGATTAATAAACGAAATACAAACAAAATAAAAAAAAAAGGATAAACAAAATATTTAAACAAACATAAACATCTAATAAAAAAATTGTTAACCAATTATAAACAATCCAAAACAAAAAAACAAACATAAAAATTAACTTATTTTTTATTTATTTTTTATTTTTGGATCTATATGAACCTAAGATGATTTGTTGCATAATTTTTTCCCCTTGAATGTGACCAAATGTTGTTACTATATCTTTTTTATATATAGTTTTGTAAAGTCTCCTCCCGTCATATAATTATATGATAAATTTAAAATTTTGTTAGGCTGAAACCCATATTTAAAAGCCCATTTACTAGACCTTAATCAAGAGCTATTGAAATAATAAAATGAGTTTATTATTACTATGCACCATGGATTTTTTGATTTGTCATAAATACACCATTTTTTAAAATTTTTAAATAATTATGCACCAAATTATTACAAATTTGTCACAATTGCACCATAAGTTTTATATCCTAATTAAATTAACTCTATAAGTTAATGATCAAAACGAGCCATTTGTGATATTTCGAATAAGTAATAACTTGTATGAAATTATTTTCCACCATTCATCATTAGAATTGAAATTAGGAGAAAGAATGACTTTGAAGTAGCTGTAATAAGTAAAGCCCATTACAATTCTAAACATAAACTTTTTACAACTGAAAAAGGATTCACATTACGTTGTTACAATAACATACTAATCCAGTAAAACCACAATAATCACAGGTAAAGTGAATGTAATATACTAATGCAGTAAAACCACAATAATCATAAGAAAAGTGAATGTAATATACCAGCAAAACCTATTCTATTTATAGCATTAAGCAAACATGTATCACCATCTTGATTTTGCTTTAGAATTCTTATCTTTTCTTGAAATTTCTTAAACTTCTCTTTCAAATACATATTTTACATTTAGAGGCGCTTCTTCCTAGCTACTTCACCATGGCCATAACAAGGATCACCGATTGTTGAGACAACAATTGTCTCATCTGCATCGGTGTTGGCAATATCGGTATTCGAATCTGATTGCATACTGTCAATACCAAAATTTTCTACCTCAAAGTTCAACTAAATAGGCCCAAACACAGACACTCAGCATTTTCCAAACTTCAGATAAAGATTAGTTTATTCCAAGAATCTTTTTGTGCCCAGTTGCCTAAACTAGACATATATATATGTCGCTTATATTGGTTTGATGCTACAGTTTCTTAGTTTTGCACATCAATCTATGCTTCGGTTACATTTCACTTTGAACTAAGATTCTTTTTTAGTGTAGAAAGCCTGAAATTGGACTGAATACAAAGACACAACATAAAATCAACTAGAATCGAAATATTAAAATCAAACAAAAAAATTCAAAGTCAAAATCCATTCAATAGTCACGTGGCCCAACCTGAAGCTACCACATGGCAGTCAAACCCAATCAACAGTTAATTTATCAATATAACCACATCAGCGTCACGCGGTAGGACTCATACATTGCCATGTGTCACAAGTCACCAAGTCAGTAACCGGTACCAACAGTTACAATGTTTCCACGTGTGGTCAAAATGTGTCAGGCGCCATCCCTATGCGTGGGCCTTACGCACCAATCGACCTCTTCCGTATGGTCCCTATTAGTCATCATTGTCCAGTCAGCTCTGCCACGTGTCCAACTCTTATTGTGCCACATGTCAACCCTCTGTAGTTTGCCACATGTCAGCCAATCTTGCCAATTTTTGGTCTCCTACTCCGATCTTGTTTTCGCCTGTTCTAGAATATTCTAGAATGTCCAATTCTAGAATATTCTCTACTTTTTTACCAAGCCATGTAAAACTAATCCATATCCAATTCAAAGATATTTTCTTACTCAGATAAAGTTATAAATAGGCCATGCCTAACCATAACATAAAGCTTTCTCCATATTAAGTTAAAAAAACACAATTTTTCCTGACACGAAACATACAATTTAGATAAGAAAAACACCCAATTTTTTCCAAGACACTATAGGATTAAAATTTCCTCCTTCTTCAGCTTAAAAATTTTTTTTCTTAAGTTGAAAACCCATATATTTAAGATTCAACTTAGATCCGGTTGATTAATCGGCTCTCACATTGTAACACCCCATCTCACTCTGATAACTAAGTTAAGATGGAATGCCGCATATTAATATGCGAGCTATGGATAATCATACTTAATAATTTTTGTTAACAAGATTTTACAAAAATTTCACCAGAGTTTCCTTTGTAATTGAAGGTCCTAAGTTTCGCCAAAACAGTTTCTTTTTTTTAATTTTTAAAAATAATTTTCTCACGGCAATTCAATTATAAACACTCCCGATAATATTTCCCCCTTATAACCTCAATAACGACATGCGGTGGAAAGGTACACTTTTATATCCAATCTCGCGTACATTTAAGTAACATATCATAAGATCTTATGCTAATACAGTATAACTAACATACTATAATACTTAGGAGTATTCTATCATATACCACGTTGTATTGTTTATATACATGCAACTACTTTTAATAAATAATTCAAGAAAGCATACTCTGCAAAGTGCTGTGCTGCGAGCCAAGATTGATATGAGCTTGATTATCTACTATTGTTCAACTTCGAGTTAGGGAAATAACTTGCTGAAAAACTAATGCCTAGTGGGTACTTTAACTATTGGAATGAAAATAAACAACAAAATAGTTTCCAACAAATATATTTGAAAACTTTATACTAAATGAAAAGGAATGGATTATTCATACTCGATTATTAAGTATATATGCATGTTTACTTATGTGGTATTTTATTTACTTTTGTTCTACAAGATATGTAATGGAACTATGAATATAAGGCAATGAATAATGGATAACAAATATCATATATCATATCATCATTTCTTCTCTGGAGCAAATATATAATCAATTATATATCATTTCAGCTGGGGCTCAAATTATTGTCGAAGCTACGCACATAACAAACTGGGGCTATACGAATATACAAATACATATCAGTAGTCGAAGTTACAACAGATAACAGATATCATATCTTATCATAGCAATACTGGATAATGGATATTTAATATGATACATCATTATTATCCTTATCAACCAAGTTCAACTCAACCAAGTAGAGTATAAATTATTTAAGTTTAATTACACTCCATAAGCATTGTGTAAATTATGTCACACTTATGTTGAATTCATTTAGGACGAATAGTCAACGGATGTTAAACGGATGGTCAACTCCTTTTAATGTATGTTTTTAAAGGTGTATTTTACCTTTAAAAGCTATTTTCTAGAGGTAGCGCATGCTACCTATGATGTCTAACTCGCTATCATAGTGTAGCGCGCACTACTTTAACTTTTAAAACCTTTTGAACCATTTTTTTTTGTTGTAGCGTGCACTACCTTTGTGTCTCGCACGCTACATCCAAAATCTAAGCTGCACACTCTTTATTATTTTAGTCATAACTTTTAATTTACAAATCTAAATGAGGTGGTTCAAAATTCTATGTATAGCTGACACATAGAGATACAAAAATGTCTTTTATCATTTTTCTAAACAAGATCATTATCATAAGAAAAAACTGAGTTAAATTCATGACATTAAGTTTTTGCTTCTTTTACTACTTATGCCAAAATTTGATATCATTGGAAATTCATTTTGTTTTTTTAACTCTAATGAGCTTGACCATTATATGCTTATGGAAAAAAAATACATTTTTAGTATCTAACACAAATTATAATTATCAAACAACTCATTAACAATAATTTCAAAATTTAACAAAATTCAAAAGAAGAAAACATATTCCAAAGTCAAAGTATGAAATCTTAAGTTTACTTCTCCTTTGCCTATTTCTTGATTTCTTCTTGCCTTTTTTCTTGATTTTCTATATAAAAATCACCTTTAAAATGATAAACATAAACCCTAACATATCTCTACATCTTTTATTTTGATGTTTCTATCCATTTTAATAGTGCCAACATGCTTAATCCACAAAAACTAAGCTTATTACGTCTTCATCAACTAACTATCAATTTCAACTTTAAACGTTATTCTTCCATCTTCCAAACTACTTACTAAATCGTAAAACAAGTGAAGGAAAGATGATTACCTTGATTAGAAGATTTGTTTCTTAGCTTGAACTCTTGAAAATCACTTGAAACCTTGAATTTCTCCCTTGGTTCTTTGGCTATGGAAGTCACGGTTTGGAAGAGCGAAAATGACCAAGTTTTATGTTCATTCTTCTCTTCCTTCCTTCCTTTTTACTATCAAAAATTATTTTAATTGTGATTTATTTAATTCATGAATTTTGCATGGTTAATTTTTTGGTCAAAGTAAAAAAAATGCACAGCTAATCTTTAGGCTAAGTGTTCACCACCTTTTCCATCCCTAAATTGGTGCTTGAACTTTACTTTATCAATAAATAAATTCTTCCAATTTAAATTGCAAAAAGGTCCCTTCGTATAGATTTTGTCATAACTTTGCTTATGCGTATTTTTAGGGAAAATCGTGATACACTATTGTGACCCGATTAATCACAAGAATCCATATTCAACATCTTTTATATGCAATATTGAGATCTTACGAAAATTTTTGAAAAATTACGCTTAGATTCTCAACTTTTTCAAAAATTCTCATTAGATCTTTGGTTTTATGGGCCTACTTTTGGAGTTGGATGCGATGGTTGTTAGTCTAATGCCTTATTATATTTTATATTCCTCTCTGTACATATATATGCAGTAGACAACATTGAACAACAGTGAGCAGATGTTACATAGGTATTGTGTTCTAACCTATTCCAAAATAATCTTTTCTCCATAAAATAAATTAAACATAATTAGTGACGGATTTGGAACTACATTCCGCCCTGATCTTGAATTCAAATCAGGTACGTAGGCAAGTTTGAAGTTAATCACAGGCTATGGGCTTAATAAATTCGAAAAATCTTTTTGTTTCTTTCTTTTTATTTTCAATTTCCATTTCTATATATTGTTGGTACAAGTGGTATAAAACCAATTTCAACTCTGATTTACAGCTTGTCTACAAGTTGTTTTTGTGTTTACTTTCGGTTTACAACATATTTATTTTTAGTTTACTATTTCATTTTTCCATTTTACATCGTCTTTATTTAGTGTTTTGTTGTAAATCCACTCTATGATGTCTAAATACTTTGTATAAACTTGCATTAGATCCACATGTAGTTTTAAGTTCTAATTTATTTTCATTCAATTTATCACATTCTTTGCTTTAACTAAAAGGGGTTGTAAGCTTTTTTTTTTTTAAATCATTAAGTAGGATTTACTTTCTACTTTTATTTCTTGTTTTTATTTGTGTTTGATGTCATATCTAATTTATTTTTGTTTTTTATATCATATTCATGCATCTCTGCTAATTAGGTTTTATTCCTTTTTTATAATTCTTTTTCTTTAAATTAATTGTTTATTTTATCTCAAATTTAAAAACCTAGTCTATAAATCTATTTTTATTCAAGATTGGTGTCTTATGCAAAATTAGATTTTTGCCATTTGGATTAAATGGAGTTATATTTTTTAAGATTAGGTTTTTCCTCCAAAATAAATATATCAAAGTGGTGACTACTTCAAATTTTCTTTTGTATAATTGAGTCCCTCTTTTTTTTTATTTCACTAAAATTCGATTTTGGACTTGTATCTACATATACTCATTTCTGACAGAAGAAAACCTAATTGTACCATTTATCGTCAAAGAAATTTGGGAATATAAGAAATTTTTGTAAAATTTAAAATATAGTAAATGAAATCAAATCAAAATTTAGATTATAATAAAATAACAGTAATGTATTCAGATTATTATAATAGTTCATTATTGCTAGTTATTTAAAAATTCAAAAAATGTGAAATTATTGCTACTTAAAGAAATCTCGAATTGAAATAAATAATTGATGTTTATTGGATTGAATCAATCTTCTAAGAAAGAAATTTTACAGAAAGAAGAGAATTCGTTACTTCAAGTGGGCCTTTGGTGTAGACACAAAACACGCATGTTGAAGAAGCTGCAGTGTTGAGTAGAAAAAGCACAATTTTACAACTGCTCTTTTAGTTTGAACTTCTTCAACGTCTCTTTTCCTTTCTTCTAAACTTTATACAATTTTATTTGAAACTTGCTCATTTAATTCTGTTACTACTCATCTTCTTATCAACATTTTCTCAACACCTTGCAAGCATCACAACTATTGTAACATCTACTCCTTAAAAAAGTGTGCATTTGTATCTTGGGTTGTCGAGTCTCGGAACCATAATTAATGTAGGAAGTACAAGCTGTAGGAAGGGCATGTTCGTAATAGTTTAGTAAGTTACCTAGTTCACTTTGACATTTAGTAAAGCTGAGTCACTAAGAAAGGTAATAGAATTGAAATTGAGGGATTTATGATGTAAAATAGGAGAAGTTGAAATATGACATCAGGTTAATCATTAGATGAGCATAGAAAAAAAAACTTGATCCCAACCATCTATTTCTTAGATATTTGTTTGGCATACTCTAGAAACTAATTAGATAATTAAAAATGAATGGAGACTTCATTTTCTTCATTTTTTCTCCCTCCATCACTTGAAGCCCTTTTTTTTTAACGAAAGCCAAAAACTCTTCTTCTTTCTATAACTAAATTTGAGAAAAATCACCATCATTGAACCATCTTCTTCAAGAAAACCAATCATAATCTTCATTCAAGACTTATTTTCAAGCAAAAGATGAAGAATTTTTGAAGTAAGAGATTAGTTTTCTTCAGAGTAATATGGATATAGGTTATAGATGGATTTTAATTCAATAAAAATGGAGAAAAGTAAGAATTAGAGTATAAATAGATATTGGTGTTTCAATTTCTTAAATTAAGCTTTGAATTAGAACTTAAACTCAATTCTCTCCATAGGTGTGAGCCAAAGGTAGAGAAAGTAATGGGCAAAGAGGAGTAAAAGGTGAAGAGAAGAAATGAAATCCCTAATCTTTAGTACTTTAACCTTGACTACAATTGATTGTGCATTTGAATGTTTGATTGAGTGTTTGTGAATTGTGTATAGAGATATTGTGTCATATATTGTTATGTTAATATCATGAATTTAATGTAGGAAGTGTCAATTTGCATGTTGGTAGTGGCATTTGGTTACATTAGAGTTGAACACCTTATAAAGAACATGTAAAGAAGAAGTTTCCAAACATTCATGTATGACTTTAGCTTAAATTTTGACTATGTAAATGACTTAATTTGGAAACATGATAAGTGACAATTTTTTTAGCCCTATATGTTAGCTATCCATAGGATATGGAATCACTCCATTTGGAGCTGTAATTCAAAAGTTATGGCTAAAATAGTAATAAGTGTGCAAGTAGATTTTTTAGCTTTAAATAAGATAGCGAGCGCGACCTACATGCTAGCACCCGTTATGCTTACAAAAATTACTCCATAATGCTTAAAAACATATGCAGCACTCGGGACACCCTTAGGTAGCACCCATTACCCATAAAATAGGGCATTAAGCCAAAATTAGCCTAATTATGCATATTATATGGTCATAAAACAACATGATAGATAAGATAATTAAAAGCATGCATTGATGAATTAATAAGCATACAAATAAATGAAGAGATAAATAAAAGATAAACAAGAAAAGTTGAAATAGTTTAAAGATTAATCATTAATAAGAGAAGGAAGTAGATATTAACAAATGAACCCGAATTGGATTTAAGCTAAACAAGAAACATATAAAACTTAGGTTGATAATAATAAAGAGATAATAAGAGGGATATATGACAGTCAAATGAAGATAAATTAGGTAATCTAGGTAAACCAAGCATAGATAAGGACACCAAATCAACCTCAAAAGTAATATAAGATAAAGATAGTGTCATATAATAATTCAAAGTTTAATAGTAATAAAAGATAAAAAGAGATATTAGGAAACATGTGGGACTAGGTAAAAAAAAAACTAGAGCAACATTAGTTAAGATTGAAGAAGAGAAGTCAATTAAACATAGTATTAAGTGAGTAAAATGGGAATTAGGAATTAGATAAAGATGATAAGAGTCCCAAGTAATTTAAACACAAGAGATAGATTGAACAATTTACACCTTAAGATAATGTATAATAAAATCAAATTAAGAATGCACATGAAAAACTTGCTAGGCCATAATTTTAGTAACATAAACAAAGTACTAACTCAGTGTAAATTAAATCTAGATTATGATAGTAGGAATATAGGGATAATCGGAGTAGAACCCAACTAATAATACATTAATAAACACTTAAATCAATAATTAAACTAAGAGAAATATGAATCAATTGGAGACATCACTAAAAATTAGGAGGAATCAACAAGCAATTAAACCTTACAAAGAAAGTAGTCAATCATAAAGCAAATATAACAAGAAATATCAAAGAGTACCTACCATGAGGACTACTCATATAATAATGTGAACCTAAATTTAAACAAGTGTATATTATGTGATATCAGCAAGAGAGCAAGCATGCATTAAGTAAAGAAAGATTACTATTGATAATAATATAACCAGTAACATAAAGAGAATATCTTATATATTTAAATGTAAAAAGTATTTTTCCTCTATTTGATAGTGGATTAGAGCTAGGTAGATGAGGGTATGGCTAGCCATATATTCTTGCATTATTGTTTTCATGTTTGGATATGATCGATATGATATGGTATTGGCCCATGCACGGCTACGACTGGGTGACATAGAATATATGATGTATAAATTTAAAAAATAAAAAAAAGATCAACTAGATACCACAAATCAAAAACAGCATAAAGATAATAAGAAGAACTATCAAGGAAAGTAATAAATCTAAACTAGATTGTTCATAACAAGTACTAATCGAGTCAATCCTAGCAGTATATAATGAAAGAATTAGTAGTTTATATACATAAGCAAGCAAAAAATAATTTATCCAATAAGTTATAGATAGAATTAATACTTAATAAAGTAAAGAAAGATGATGATCATGGATAGAAAAGTATTCCAACAAAGAACATTTATTCCATAATCTGTAATCCATAATTGAGATTCAAATAGAGTAACAAGGAAAGTTCGAAATATTATAATATGTTATTACATTGATTGTATAGAACCGAATGTAGAACCATTGTGTTTGAGTTCATCATGGGTGACTGTGTGATTATGACATTATACTTGATATACATTAATCAAATATGAGGAATGAAAAGGGTAAGAATGTATGTTCACAATTGCGTGACTGTGTGAATATTTTATAATTACTCAAAGATGAAGAATTTTGTATATATCGCAATAATATATAAATTGGGAATAAATATAAATACTTATTATATTTGACAAATGAATTCCCATAAGAGGAAGCAATTACAGGATCAAGCAAGCTAGGCCGTCTATATGATATAAAATCCTATAGAACTGTTTTACAATCTAAGAATTTCAAAAAAATGAGATGGAATAAGTTTGAGGATGGAAAAGACTAGAAGAGAAAACGTTATTTTCCTTAGGATAGTTACTGCAGAGAATAATAACATTCCCTAATCTCTTATTAGGTGGTACATATATATGTGTTGAGTTATTAAGGTTATTCATTTAATCCTAAAATTCATATAGTTACTCATTTAACCCTAAACCCACTATACATTAATTGGGTCTATCCATGATTCATATGTCATGGGCGGATCTTAATTAATTAATACCAATATTAATTAATTAATTCCAACAGTTAAAGTATCAACTAAGTAATTACTTAGCGAGTTTAGTTTTCTAAATTCGTAAATTGATGGAAGTTAGAGAATCCAGCTAGCGGTTGGAGCAAAAGGTAGCAAAGGATAGCAAGGAGTCTTAGAGTTTTATTTAGATAGAAATGGCATATACTATAGAATTTGTATTTGTATTATTAATGAAAGATATGTAATTGTAAATAATTATCAAATGTAATTCATAATTTTTTGTTAACAAAAAGAAATTTTTACATAGTGTACATTGTATCATTTAGTAGCATGCACAATATCCTGTGTAACCATCTTGATTCGGCTAGTAATAATTTGAATTAAGGGGTGTTACAACTATTATCATAATTTTATTTTAATATCAGTCCATCCTTAACCCAATTTCCTTGACTGAAAAAGTAATATAATAAAAATAAAATAAAATAAAAAATGAAAATAAACGAAAACATACAAATAAAAAATGAAAACAAATGAAATCATACAGAATAAAAACAATTCAAACGAAATAAAAATTAAAGAGCATTGATGATTAAGAAGTTTCATAACATAGGAAGAAGAAATTACTGGCTTGGATAAAGAAAGAGATCAATTCGATAATAGGAAAAGCAAATCGTTATAGGTAGTTGCTTTCGTGTGTGATATCTTTAGGGTTGCCTTAGCGTGCGCTACTTTTTTTTTTTTGACACAAGTATACACGCACACATAACTCACGCACCCAAAGGGAAGGGAGCTTCTTGCAACTTGTTGACTCCACCGAGCTTCGAACCTGCATCTCTTGGGCCACTTCTCCAATGCGCTACTACCATGCCACCCCCTCCTCCCAACGTGCGCTACCTTTCACGATTGCTGCCTTCCATAATAATAACTTTTTTTATAATTGGAAAAAGATTAATGACTTTTACAAAAAAAGAAAAAAAAAAGAAAGATAAAATAAAATAATTTTACAAATTGAAGAAAATAATGAGGCAAGTTTTGCATATTTTCCGAAAAATATAAAAGAAAATAATTTAAAGTAGATTTGGTTTGGTGACTTTAGTCATTTATCTAAGAAAGCAGTATTGCATTCTTAATTCTTTCTTGCACTCTCTAATTCATAATATTCATCAATCAGATCCAACATTCCTCCATTCATCCATAAAACTTAGTTATGGCCACAATTTCTTTCACGGGTTTTGATACAAAATAGTAAATTTAATTTATCACATTCTAAAAAATTCATATTTTTTAAAATAATTCTAAAAATAACTACATTTTAATTATAAACATAATATGAATAAACTATACACAATTTTATAAACAAAACAAATATAAAATTTTTAAGAGTAAAAAATTAAAATATAACACTTTTAAAAATTAAAAATATAATTAGATTAAAATTTATTTTCAAACTTAAAAATTTGCTCCTTTCCAATATTATCCTTTTTCGAATCAAGTCTGTTTAAAAAAAAATTATAATTACTTAATATTTTAAAATATGTAACATCTACTAAAAATAAAAATAAGTCTCAAAAGTTGCTATAACATTCCATAATAATATTATTATTTAAAAATACTCCTACAAAAGTAAAATTTAAGAATTGCAAATATTAAATAAATGAAGATAAAAATAATATCTGAAATATTAACATAATCTTATAAGGATTCCTATATTTTTATTTATTTTAAAATATATTATGATTATAAAAATAATCAAATAAAAAATTCTATAACAATGAATAAAATTATATAATTCACGTAAGATAGACAGACGTGGATACAAACGTAGTTGATCCTAAAATATATTATTTGTACACAGTAATTAAGTAGAATTTATTCCATGGCATGTGATATTAGTAAGATAATAAAAAGAATAACATTCTGTACTGTTTTATTACTTGACTACACTTACACATTAAATAAGGATTTTTTAAAAGAATATATATATATATATATATATACACATACACGTAGTTATAAACTCACATACCTGAATGTAAAAGGGGATTCAAACTCAGTTTGTTAGGATTCAATGGCAAAAATTTTACCACTTCTGCTAGCTTCAACTACACGCTTGCGCATATATATATAACATAAATTAAAATAAATCAATAAAAATGGTAGGAATAAACAGAATTAGTGGGATCTGAGTCAATATTTCCGAATCCAACGTGTGGGCATCTAAGCAAAAAACGAAGAGCATATATTAGAAATGTCATGTCACATAGCATATGCTAAAAATTAATTTGCAAAGAAATTTAATTTCATTTAAAGGCTTTTCTTTTTATTTGAGAATTAATGTAAGAAAATGGAGTGAATCTCAATCTCTCGTGTCATCGTATCAGCTTTCCACACCCTTTGTAGGAGGGGATAACATTAATTACACCAACTAATTTTTTTTTCTTTTTAATTAATGAAGTTTGATGTTCCATCAACTTAAAAGAACAAACTACTTTACAGAAAATTAATTAGTTAATTAATTACTTAATCATCAACTTAAAAGAACAAACTACTTTATAGAAAATTAATCAATTAGTTAGTTAATTAATTTAATTAATTGCTTAATCTAATTAACTTAGGAGTTCTCTTTTTCATGACTTATCCAAACCACAAAAGGAAGAAATTAAAGTTTCATGAATTATTACAAATTTATATACGCTTTTGATGTAACATAAGATTCTATATTATTATGCTTGTTTTATGTTGGTTGTTAAAACAGATTTGAAATCGATTCTAAATCCAATTTCAACAGAAAAACTTACTTTATTTTTTCAATAAAATCTAAATAGTGTGAATTAAATTCAGAATCCATGATTTTAGATGAAGAGCGCTCACTAAGAAGTTGTCGCTCCATTTTTCATTAAATCAATATGTTTCGATTTATTATAAGATGGAGGTCCGATATATTTGATTGCAAGTACAATTACCGTATCTTGAAATTTTATGACTACGATAAAAGATAAATGTTAGCTCCATACATGACTTGTAGTACAAAATAAAAATTTAATGTTTGAGATATTTGTTAAATAATGGTTTGGTATATCAACATTCCAAAAATTTATACAATCCATCGAAAAATTAAGACTTTTGTAAGAATTGGGAGTTCAGTTGGATGGCTTGGTTATGAAACAAGCAAGTGCAACTTATACTAGCTATGTTCTCGAATGCGATTCCTTTCTTGATTTGGGAACTAAAAATTTTTTTACTGAAAAAATGAATTGATACAATTCAAGCTTCCAATTATTTACATAACGAAAATATTAGCTACAAAACTAAAATACTAGCCACGAAATAAGTACCAAATTGCGAAGGAATCTATACGAAATAGTAACATATTAGCTACGATGGATTAGCTACAAAATAGTGATGTATTAGCGACGCGTTAGCTATGAATTCGCTATGAATCTAAAACTCCCAAAAATTGAAGAGCCGGATTTGCTACTTATGTTTGGTAGCGAATCCGTCAAAATTTAGTGACCGAAATTTATTGCTCATCCTAATTAGGTTTAGCGTGTAGGATTTTAATGGGTTCATGTTGGTCACTAATTCATAGTTAATCACTATTCATAGCTAATGACTATCAGCTATGGATTAGCTACCAATTTGTCAGCAGTTATTCCTGTCTTTATATAAGGTAAATTTTCATGATAAACTCTCATTATTAGTAGCCATGACAGCGACAATAAATATAGTAGTAGTAGCAATAGCAATTGCATGAGTTGTAGAAGTAATAGTAGTAGCAGTATTAGGAACATGAGCAATAGCAGTAGTACCTTGAGGTAAGCAAAAATTAATCGAAACTACAAAGCTGTAATGAATTGAACTACATTGTTCAAGCAGATGGATTGCATATGCAGTTATATTTGCAATTTTTAATTTATGAAAAATACGGTTTGCGGTTTATGCCAAAATTATCAACAAATTGTCCATGAAATAAATAAGGATGTAAATTAAAATTATCAACAAAAATCAATAGCACTACCAAGTCTAACGGATTTAAGATGATTTCACGAATCATAAGGTTGCTTGTTCAAATCCAATTACTATTTTCAATTTTAAGATCCCAAACCATATGATATATAAAATTTAAAGATCAAAACATCTAAGAGGAACAATAGGCACTATGAAAAGTATGTAGGGAATACATCCAAAGGTTGCAAGATCAAATCACATGCTGTCATGGTTTTTAAATTTTAAGATCAAATATTTATTGAATATGTATTAAATCTCACAAACCACAACTAATGTCATAGACAAGCATAAATGGAAGGCATATTGAAGAAAAATCCTTAGGATGTGGGTAATTTTTCAATTTTAAAATCAAAAAACGTAATTGAATTTTAATTTACCATTGCAAACTAAAGGAATATCACAATCAGGCTCAAACAAAGAATACCCTTATGTAGAACCCTAAGGCTGTAGCTTTGATTCCAATTCTCTGCATTTTATTTTATTTTATTTTTTATCATCTATAATCTTTTGTATACAAAACCTGTTAAGAACAATTCATTAAATCAACAACAATTCATCAAATCAAAGATATTGGAAATCACAGGTCCCAAAATAAACAACAATTCATTAGGATACCAACTGACTAAAATGACAGGTTCCAAAAAAATTTCCATTTTTTTAAAAATTCTAATTTTTCTTACACACCCCAATTGCAATCTAGATTAACAAGAATATTCTCATAGCCAAATATTTTATGAACAAACTATTATTAAGTTTGTGGGATTCTAAATCTATTCACAACCGCTCTGGTACTATATGTAAGATAATTTATAGGATCTAATACATGAATTTAGAATACTCATAATAAAATTAAACAGAAGTCATTCATAATTTAGTGGAAGCAATTGCATACCTGATTTGAGTATCACATAAATCAAATTGGGCTTAACTCACAAATACTTAATGTATGTTTTCGCAAACTAAAATAGCGCACAATTAATATTACACATAAAAATTCTTACATTTAAAACCCGTATTAAACAAGGGTCGATGAACTTTCCGTTTTAAACTCAAAAAAACCGTACCAAACAAATTGAGCAATATAAAATTGAAAATTTACTTTGATTTTTCATGTAAAACGCGGATCGGCGAACTTTTCCGTTCTAAACTCTAAAACTTCTTTGGTTGTGATCCTTCTTTGTATTCGCAATGGCACTTGAAATCCAATCCTCTAGTTCGAGTCATTCTCTCAATTACTCTGTCAATAAATTTAATTTGACACATTTGGCTAGTTATCGACACTATGGCTATGCTCGACTGATGAATCGGGTTCCCAAGTTATAATTATAAAACAAATTTTGTTGAATTTTCTTATATGATTATAACTTACTTATTGTTGTCAGTAGCTAATTTCTTTATATATTCTTAATTATTGCTGTCTTGACATTATTTTATTTGGAAATTATATGTATTTTTAGTTAAATTGATTGTTTTATTGCAATATTATGGTAGAAGTATGTTTGAAAAGAAATTATATTGATTAAATCATAATTTCCAAATGTTATTGATTATATGTTTATGCAATTTTGAAGTTATATAGCATATTTTTAGTTAAATTGATTGTTTTGTTGCAAGATTAGTGGCAAAAGTTATGATTGAAAAGAAATTTTATTGATTAAATCGTAATATTTATGCAATTTTGAAGTTATATATCATATTTTTAGTTAAATTAAATGTGTTATTGCGAGATTAATTGTGTAGGTTTTACTAATTTGTAAAAGAAAAGAACTTTGAAAAAAAAAAGAAATGATAGAAGGTATGTTTGGAAAGAAATATGATTTTTATATGTTATTTTCATAAAATTTTATATTTCAATTTACGGGTAATAAATAAAATGGATATTGAAATACCGAATTTCTAAAATCAGAACCATATAAAATGTGTATACATCCATATCCGTTTTCAATAAATATTTATTTAATTTTTTTCAAATTGGACACCAAATTAAACACGAACTTTTATTATCATTTTATTTCATTACCATTTTAAACCAAAATTAGGCCGACACAGCCACACTCTCTCCTTCAAAACCTGGTTGCCTTTAACAACTTCAAATCCAATCTTGTGATATGAAGAAACCAAGGTATTTTTTGTTATATTTTTCTTCTATCTTAGATCCCTTAAGAATTTTTAAATTTTTTTTGTTCATAATCATTAATGATTACTATTGTTAGTTTAATTATGTGTTTGACAAACCTTTTGGATGGTTGACATGTCGTAACCAACAAATAGAATTAATACACTTGGCTTTAATTTTAATTATTAAAAAAATAATAATAAATAACTATATTAAATACAACATTAATTATTCATAAGTATTTGAAATTAATACCACGTACTTTAATTTTATTTGTTGGTTATGACACGTCAGCGGATGATAGAGGTGTGCAAAACCCAAGCCGAACCGATCAACCCGATCGAACCGAACTGACGTGTTCGATTCGGTTTAATCGGGTTGATCGGTTCGGTTCGGTTTTATGTTTAAGAAAAATCAGATTTTTGTTCGGGTTTGTTCGGGTTGAACAGAAAAAAAATCGACAATTTTCTTTGTTTTTTTCTGAAAATTTCAGGACCCGATCGAACTGAACCGAACTGACGAGTTCAGTTCGGTTTAATCAGGTTGATCAGTTCGGGTTTTAATATAGAAAATTTTCGATTTTTGGGTTGGTCGGGTTCGGTTCGGGTTGAACCGAACCCGACCGATGCACAGCCCTAACGGATAACGTGCTATCACAGTTCCATTATATAATTTTTCTTTTGGACGTTTAATCTTATTTTAGCCAATGCATGTGAATTTTGCTTTATGCAGTTTTTCTGAGCGAACTTTTATCGATGAATTAGTTAATTCAAACCTGATGACGATGTCAAATTTGGTTTTAGTTTTTAGTCATTTTTGCTTCTGCACTGTATTGGTTTTGGCTATTTTCTCGAGCAAAAATTTTAAGGATTTAAATTTGCCATTGTAATTGCTAATTGCCCGAAACCGACCATGAGGTTATGGTGTGCAGGTTCATGTAAGGTTGGTAAGGTTCGAGGTTTCCTATTTATATAGGGCCACAAAACTATAGTTCGTAGGGGTGTGCAACGGTTCGAGTCAATCCGAATTGAACCCGAACAACCTGAACCCGAATTTTACATGTTTTTTACACCCGAATCGACCCGATATATAGCTCAGGGCCCGAGCCGAACAACCCGAAAATAACGGGCCCCTACCCTATAAACCTGAAATATCCGAATTTATTCTTCAAAAGAACACAAAATCATTGGGACTGGGGCCTTTAAGTTCTTAGATGGGAGGCTCCTTCATCCAAATTTTACTAAGATGTTCGTAAATTGGTGGAGTGCTCCTGAAATACTCTCAAATTGCTCAGTTTTCAAAAAGCTCAAGTTAAGTAAAACCAAATTGAAAATCTAAAATAAGGACTGAAGAAACATAGAAAAAAAAAACTTCCAAGCAAAGCATGAAAACATAAAATTCCTCATTTTAGTTATCAAGAATGACCAATTAACAAGCTTAGCAAAACAAGAGCAAAATGGCATGAGAGTTTCAGTCTTTCTGTTTCTTTAATATTTCTTAAGCTTTAAAAATAATCTTTCTTCGAGATCGGCTTTCAAAACTGGTAAAAAATTGGAATAATAGGCTACTTTCCCCTGCGGGTAAAGTCACGCTTATTCAATCTGTAGCTCAATCTCTTCTGCTTCATTATATGTATTGTTATAAGTTACCAAAGGAGTTTCTTCACGATCTAAACATGCTGCTTGCAAAATTCTGGTGGGGTGGAGATGAAAACAAGCGGAAAATTCACTAGAAGCACTGGGACTCCCTTTGCAAATCGAAGTTAGATGGAGGATTGGGATTTAAAGATTTTGAATCTTTCAACCTGGCTCTTCTAACCAGTCAATGGTGGCGCATCATGAATAATTCAAAAAGTTTGGTCTTCAAAGTCTTACAAGCCAAATACTTTTCTCATAGAGATCCTATGACAGTCCCATTGCGTAATGGTACCTCTTATCTCTAGAGAAGCCTTCTTGCAAGTCGAGCGGTTATTGAGAAAGGCAGTCTATGGAGAGTGGGTAGCGGTACTCAAATTGACATTTACAATGATCGATGGATCAAGACTCTTCCTGACTGTAGAATCACCGCTGTCAATGATCTCCCTTCAATCCACAATTTGGTCTCTGATCTAATATTACCTGATTCAAGAAGATGGGACTTGGATCTAATTTCGGAATTATTTGACAATGAAATGGCTACTGCAATCCTTCAAGTTCCTATATCCCATTTTTGTGATCAATATGTGAAAATATGGGAAGATTCACCTACAGGTACTTTCTCTGTGAAGTCTGCTTACTTTGTGGCATGATCATTCTTGGAAAAGGAAGTTATAGATCGTGATTCAAGACGTGGTATATGGGGAATTATTTGGACATCTATAGTGAGCCCACGGGTGAAGATTTTTCTCTGAAGGGTGGTCCATGGAATTTTACCAACTATTTTTAATCTTCAAACTTGGGGTGTCTCAATCAATGGAGATTGTAAGGTATGTGGTTCCTTCTCGGATTCTTTAAAGCATCTATTTTTTGAATGTCCTCTTGCGATATCTATTTGGGAAAAAGTAACACATGAGGTGCTTAATATCTTCCGATCTTTATATCACAATGCTGATTTTTGGGATTGCTTTCTAAGCACTTGTCGTGAGAAACAAATGCTTGAGCTGATTATGTTTACTTTATG